>JAPDEL010000039.1:0-267872 GCA_027569095.1 Aspergillus conjunctus | reverse complement strand
ACTCCCCCCCACCCACCCACACAACCTCGGCCTGTCTTTGGTTGGTCTCTTTTTTTGTTTTATATAAACTTTTTTTTAATTTTTCCACACACACATAAAATTATTAACAAACCACACAACGAAAAAAAAAAAAAAAAACCCCCCCCCCCCCCCCCCCAAATACCAGAAATAAAATAAAATGAAATAAATTCAAGGATTGTGATATTGATAATTGTATACCCAGAATTTACCGTCCCGACTTCCGTCCGATCACCCGAGGATATCTGAGGATCCGTTTCCCCTTCCTGCTGAGAATCATCTTCTCCCTGATTAGGTGCAATCACAAGAACCCTAGTCTAGCCCCCGGAGGACTGTCATCCAGCTCTCTCGCGGTCCAGATCGGTTATTCCTCTTAGTTCCCGCCGTCCGCCTCCCCATGCCGCCATATCCCCGGCCGAGCCCCTCCCTCCATACCCGCGTCTACCCAGGATCATGGATGGATATTATTCTGCAGCCATTCCCGAACGGGACAGAATATTATTCCGTCATTCGGACCACGTTCCGGGAATAGGCCAATCGGTCGTTGGGAATTAGTCTTGTTGTCTTGCCTTTACTTTGGCTTTACCCTTGTCTGGTGATTAGGTACCAGGGACGTATCAACCAACTACTGCCCAACATACCAGGGGGGTTCGACAGTATTGTCTTATAATTGCTTCACACTTATCTTCCGCGGAGCGTAAGTTTGAATTGACACAAACATGGGTTAATTGATTAGGATTAAATTGTCGCAAGTATTGGAAAAAGTTTTCTCTCCTCATTGCGCGCAATCGATGATAATTGGGTCGCCTTGGTCCTCGATTGTGCCGACTACGTCCGAAATCGGCACTTTGGATGCCAGCGGAAAAATATATACAGAGGTCAGGAAATGTCGAGTTGGCCAAGAGAGGAAACAAACACGTTCCTTCACCAAGGCCTGTCGTTAATCCGGAGGAGCTATTCTCCGTTGCAGTGGGTTGTGTCGTGTTAGTTTACTGGCTAGATTGAACTATTAGAGAAGGGACCACAACTAATCCCCCAATCAGCAAAGTAAGAAAGGTAAATCCTCCCAGAATTCATTTTAAAAAAAAAAAGCCAAGTCAATCCGCTCGGCCCCCATCGCGGGTGAGTTGCCTCCCCCATGGGCCGCCAGACACTGACCCTCGACCGCGGAAGCCCTCCCGGCAAACAACTCACGTCACGGCATGGCATATCGGAATCTCTCCCAGTCTATTGCTTCGCTCTCGGGACAAGCCCGGAAGTGGAGGCGGGAAACAAGAGAGGTAGCGGGAAGGGAAGGAACATCGGTAGTTTTTCCCGAGATGGAGCCCTAGCGAAGCTCTGGGATGACGGGACTCTAGCTCCAGGAGGAATATGTATGAAATATGGCCTGAATAACTTCGATACTGGCAGGAAATAAACCTCCGATTCTCGGTGGTTGGGGTTTTCGGAGCACTCCCACGCGGTACTAGACCCAAGTCGATCATAGTACTGCTGGTATTGATGAATATTCAATTTCGTTGGCATTCCTCTCTTATCCACGGACGACAGGGTGAGTTGCAACCTGGCTATCACCCTGTCACCGTAACGAAGCACCAGGTCTCTCGAATGAAGTAATCGTGAAGTTGAAACTCACGGCTTGGTGCCCAATGAAAGCTCCAGCCCTTGTTTGTCCTTCTCGATACTTTCAGGCCTCTCGGGCTGTCCAAGGTCATATTACCGCCCCATATGATGGCCAAGGAGCTGAGAATAGGGTTTCTTGGCCTATATGGTGCCCAAAGCTCGCTCTCAGCCCTTGTGGAGCTGGAAGACCGGCAGCAGGGCTGTTGATTTATTCGCGGTCTTTACTGCGCCGCAGCCACAACGATGCACATCGTAACTATAGGCCGGCCTATAGATGCATGAGTCGTGGGAGTATCTCTCGAGGGTAGCCTCCATCCCATCTCCGCGAGCAGCAACTTCTAACGCACTTGACTCGGAATTGTGTACTCCTAGATCTAGGGGGGCTGTACTCACCTTTATGGATTCAGGCACGCTGCTCATACCAAGGTTAATCCATAGGCAATATCCAAGACAGAAAATCCATACTGGTCAAGAATAGCCGGGGATGAGAGCAAGGCCCAAATTATTGACAAACATTAGATATCTCTAGACATGTGGACACTGGCCTAAATGTGGAGTTTCACGCCACGAGCCAGTAGTAGTATTAGAAACGAAGACCCGATATCAAGTGCTCCCAAAATTCGCCGTTCTTGTGAATTATTTATTCCATCCTTGATACATTCAGAATCAGAGCGGATAGTGAGCCGTCCCTAGAAGATCAATAGCTATAAATGATCGATGAATCTAATTTGAGAGTCGGTCTAGGATGATAACTGGAAACAGTTGAGCAGCCTGGGATAGATAAAACAAAACCAGTTAGTCTCTCTGAAGTTACCCTGGCAATCATATTCCCAACTCACCACTAATAGAAATTCATCTGCCTTCTGTGAAACACAGGGAAGATAAAGGCATCTTCAATCACATAATAACTGGGAGTATCTCCAAGTTTGTCCCGTCCACAATGCCCTCAAGGACTCCATGAGCAAACCCTTGGTCGTCACGCCAGGCCAAACAGTGCAATACTGCTTTGGGCCTCATTTCGCCCACCCTCTCCTCTCTCTCAAGTGGATTTCTCCTGGCCGACTTTGGGAGTCAAGTTCTCTTCGCTGACCTTGGAAGTCACTTGACTGAGCAACTTGGCCCTCTCCTTAATCAATCAAGCGGCTTACCATAGCCGGATATGTGCGTCTCCCTTTAAACGCTCCCTAAATGAAAATACCATTTGGTAGGGTTTATTGTGGTTGGGACCGATGGATACTAGGGAAGTTTTGGCTCTCTGGGACAACCTTGTTGTGAGTGTTCTCCGTTGTACTCTTGTCGGTTTCGTTCCAAGTGAGAAGTAGCTAGCAAAAGCGCATAGATATCGCCGGATCCCTCATGAGATCAGTCCTGGCTAGGTTATCCAGTCGCTAGACGGTTACAAAACGAGATTTGAAGGGAGATCTTCCATAGCAATGAGGTATGAATCAAACAAACGCTTAGAAAGAGAGGGAAAAGGGAAGAAAACCAGAAAGATAGTAAGCAGGTACTCGTAGTCAGTCTGGTCAATGGGCGAAAACACGTGAAAGTAATTAGCTCGCACTATGAAGAGAAAATTGATGTATAAGGTTAAAGTGAATACAAGAGCTAATCCTTATTCAATCCGTGTGTAAGGAATGCTCAAAGTAGATCTGGCTACATTGTGGGAGACCAACAAACTCCACTCCAACATCAATATCGGGCCTCCAGTCCAGAAAGAAGAGGATAACATGATTGAAATCACCCCTAAATCTCCCACTTAAATAAACAGCGGGGTAACACTCGTACCCCCGTATTTATTCTGCTATTATTAAAAAGTGGGTGGGGGAGATGGTACTTGGTCAGGTATGATGTGCAGCACTCGAGCTAATGCGAGGTTATCCCCAATTCTCTCACCGGGAGGATCTTCAGGGTCGACTCGGGGATTTCCCACCTTTCCCCCCCCTTCATCATCCAGTGCGAATCGCAGTGGTTCCTGAGCGATTGGGTTTCTTTTTTTTTATGGGTCTCGATCTCTGACAGGGTCGATTAAGATGTGGCCTGTGTGATGGCGTACTGTGAGCTTGATTTGACTTCATTTCAGGCCCGATTATGCAGAGCCACACCAAAGCACACACAACAAGAAGGTACAAGCCACAAGGTAGAAAATATGAGAGCTCGACTTTTATGGCGAAATTTTACTACCAATGTAGAAAAACTACGATAGAAAAGGGGGAGGGAAAAAATATTTTCAAAAGCCATGTGGATTGATTGATTGTCTAACTCCTACTGACCATCTCTAGATAGCCAAGATATATTCAAGCACCAGAGCCAAAAAGGTATTGCCAAATTGTATATTTCCTGGCTTGCCTTGGCAAGCTACACATGGTAACAAAGAACAAATTCAGACCTGATCATTTAGAAAGTAGCACGCCATGCAATATTGATATTGACAAAGGAAATTCAGAAAAGAAAAAAAGGGAAATCTCAAAAAGGGGTAACATCGAAGAAAGGAAAAAAACGTTTTTGGAAAAGACAAAATGAAACATCTACAGAGGTACGGGGCCAGCCGCGATCACCTCCTTAGTAGCCTGGTCGGCGTACTTTGTGAAGTTCTCGTTGAACAGCTTGGCCAGCTTGTTGACCTCATCACCGAAGCTGGTCGTGGCAGTCCAGCTGTTCCTGGGGTTCAGAAGCTCAGAAGGAACGCCAGGGCAGCTTGTGGGGACGTGGAGGTTGAAGACGTCGTAGGTCTCGTACTCGGCGTTGGCGAGCTCGCCGTTGTGGATGGCATCGAGGATAGCGCGGGTGTACTTCAGAGGACAGCGCTTACCACCAGTGGTGGCGCCAGCGCCAACCCAACCGGTGTTGAGCAACCAGGCGTTAGCCTTGTGCTCGGAGATCTTGTCTGCGAGCATGCGGGCGTAGCGCATGGGGTGCAGGGCAAGGAAGGGCTGGGCGAAGCAGGAGGAGAAGGTAGCCTGGGGCTCAGTCACACCGTCCTCAGTACCGGCCATCTTGGAGGTGTAACCAGAGATGAAGTGGAACATGGTCTGCTCGGTGGTAAGCTTGGAGATCGGGGGGAGCACACCACGGGCGTCGCAGGTGAGGAGAATGATGTTCGTGGGGTGGCTGTCGGACATGCAAGGAATCTTGGCGTTCTCGATGTACTCAATGGGGTAGGCGCAGCGAGTGTTCTCGGTGAGGGTGGAGTCATCGTAGTCGACAACACGGCTGATGGGGTCGAAGACGACGTTCTCGAGGACGGAGCCGAAGCGGATGGCGTTGAAGATATCGGGTTCCTTCTCGGCGGAGAGACCAATGCACTTGGCGTAGCAACCACCCTCGATGTTGAAGACACCACGGTCGGTCCAGCAGTGCTCGTCGTCACCGATCAGGGCACGCTTAGGGTCGGCGGAAAGAGTGGTCTTACCGGTTCCGGACAGACCGAAGAAGACGGTAACATCGCCGTTGGGGCCCTCGTTGGCGGAAGAGTGGAGGGTCAGGACGTTGTGCTTGACGGGCATCTCGTAGAAGAGGATGGTGAAAACACCCTTCTTCATCTCACCAGCGTACTCAGTACCCAGGATAACCATCTCCTTCTCGGCGAAGTTGATAGCGACGGAAGTGGCAGAGGTCATACCCTCAGTGAAGCGGTTGGCGGGGAAAGAACCGGCGTTGTAGATGACATAGTCGGGGTGGAAGTGCTGGAGCTCTTCGGGGGCGGGGCGGATAAGCATGTTGCGCATGAAGAGAGCGTGGTAGGCGCGAGCGCAGACAACACGGACGCTGATGCGGTATCTCTCATCCCAGCCGGCGAAACCATCGATAACGTAGATACGGTTGCGGGTGTTGAGGTAGTCAACAGCACGCTCACGGTTGATACGCCAGACCTGGAAAATTCACAATTAGCTCCAAGTCTATACAGATGGCATTATATGCGCGACCATATGCACAGAGAAACGCGGCTGAATAGGAATGTATAAAAACTTACATCAGGAGTCATGGGCTTGTTGACGGGTCCCCACCAGACCTCGTTTTCTGAAGACTCCTCCTTGACAACACGCTTATCTGAGGGAGAGCGGCCAGTTTTGGCACCAGAGTAGGCAGTCAGAGCACCGCTGGATGTGATGGCAGTACCAGTCTCGTAGACGAGGGCATCTTCGTAGAGAGCAGCAACAGAGGGGTTGGCAATCTAGATCCAGGTTAGTGTCGCGTGCCTAAGGAGACTTGGTGGTAGTGGAAGACTTACGATAGCAACACGCTCGTAGTCAATGTGGGCATGTTCGTGGAGTTCTTCTTCCAGTTCTGTGTGACCCTTGCCAGGCCTAGGTAAGAGATGTTAGTGTATCGTTTTTGACAATGGGTTGGGTGGAAGGTATAGCAAGGCAAGATGGAGGACAGCATCCCAGCGCCGGGGGGGGGGCAGACAAGAGACGATGCACAGGCAGGGACAACAACAAAACAAGGAAAGGAAAGAGAAGAGAGACATACTGGACACCACCAGGGTGCAGGGCAGTACGATTAACAGATGTGGCAACCATGTTTCTGAGTGAAGTCGAGTGATAGTTGTTATTCCGTTGCTTTGCAACCTGTTGTTGGAAGAAATCTGAGTACAAAAGACCTGGAGACGAGGGGCGACCCGGGGGTATATGAATGTTCTCAGCAGGACCCATGATCACGATGACTGCTCTGCCAAAGCCGTTTCAGCGCCTATTCCGAAGAGCCTTCTCCACAGTTCCACGGAAGATGTCGGGGGCTGAGGCCGAATTGAGGCGACAAATGGCTCTCACGATCGTCCGAAATGTCCCGAACCCCAGATGTGGGCACGAAGTGGTTCCGGGAAGTGCTAGTCGGCGCACCAACTAGAAAGAAGATCGGGAAAGGGGGATAATTGATAATATTAGCCTGGATGAGTGTTATCACGGAGAGTGGGGGGCTGGCGGGTGGCCGAAATATGCCTCAAAAGTGTGAGTGGTAGCAGATATGCAGGAAGGGGTTACGGAGGAACGAGGATTATTGCAGCGGGGATTGTCTGGGTTTTTTTTCACTTTTATTTATGAGCTACTTGTTTGTGGGCGGGCTGACAGTACCGCACTCAGAGCAAGCTGAAAGCGACTCTCTTCAACCACGATGTACATTCTCGGGGGCCCATTACACAATCGCAAAGTAAAAATCCTGCTCAGCTGGGGATGAATCCTTTTGTGCCGTCGAAGATGACGATGCCTGCTGTCCAATCTGTAGCGGACCAAGGGAACAATGCCCAAGTGATGACGTTGAATGATCTCAATCCCAGGCTAGGCTCCTGGCGATGGAGCCTTTTCTGGGTCGAGGCTAAGAACCAAAATTTGCGGGGAGAAGGTTGAAGTTTTCGGTTAGGGATGGCCTGGTCTATACCCGGACGGGTAGCGAAGGAGGAATGACCTAAGCCGACTGCGGATGCTGTTGATTTTTGAGTTCACCCTGCAGTATGTGTTTTGACTTTCTTGATCCGGCTACAATCCTCGCTCTATAGTCATGTCTCCATACAATCAGTAACCCCTTCATCCCTGAGGATTCTCTCGGAATTGCAACAGAAATGATGAAAAAACGCTCATCCGAATGACGAAATGCCGGATCGAGGCTCGGGTCCCCCTGTCCTGCGCTATACCCGGTCAGGAATGGTCTTAGTCATCCTGCTCCCGAGGCCAACCGCCATGTGGCCAATCAGGGGGTCTCTCTTTTCCTGTTTGGCAATCCAACGCCACCGAACGTGTGGCCACTAGGGCAGAAGATATTGCCGTGTCACGGAGGTGCTTCTGACGACTCTGAGATCCGTTTGCCGTTTGGCAAAGACCTGGACCGTTTCCCTTTCCCCTTGTGGCGAAGTTGCGCCCTGGCCGCGGGTAGACTAACTGCTCCAAGCTGGGTTTCTATTTTCTGTTTCCCCCGTGACCTGTTGCAAAATTGAAACAGCACTTTGTGGGTTTGGGTCTGGATTACTTTCATGACTAAATTGACTCAGCTATTATTAACTATTGGTGATGAAAAGGCACATGATGAGAAAAAAAAAAAACCAAGATCTACATTTCTTCAAAGTATGATGAAGCAGGAAGGCGTCTTCCGAGCTGTTCAATTCTCCAGGGGTAGCTCCGAGATCCTGGTTGGTTCCTGTTGTTTCTCCTTGGTCAGGCGCCGTCTGGATAACTACCTCCAATTTCCACCTTGACATGGTCAACTGATATGCAGAGGACACCACCGCCACTCCGGTCGCTCTAGATGCGATAGGTATGGAGAAAAATGTGAAAATTTTAACCTGTCACACAGCATTTATTTCTTCCTTAGTAAGAAGAGAGTATCTAGAATCGACAAGACAAACCCAACCCTGTACCCCGCATCCGTGGAGCGCCTGGGCCACGCGGGCCTTTCCCCAGACCTAGGCTGTAGGTACCTCTCTATCCAACCCAGGAGAGAAGAAGAAGGGCTGAAACTGCTTCCTTCCTTTGCCGAGCCAGCTCGATGGTCACGTTGCCCAGGGGATGTTGATATAAGAATTGCAAGGAGAATTCAATGGGAGGGTATTCCTCCCGTCCAGCAAACAAATGCCTCACTACGTCAAAAATAGTTTCCAGAATAATAATAATTAAAAAAAATCGGGTTTGAATCATGGTGTAAGGGGTTAAAAATCGAGCCGATCCACAAATCGGGCAGGATAGGAAGATATTCATGTGCAAAACAGGGCTCTATCAGAGAGCCCCCTGGGCTGTGCAGCTAGGTCCAAGGTGTGGGTACGCAGGGGTTCCAAATCCGGAAGATTTAGGAAGCAGCATGGATCTGAGAAGCAGAAATTGAGAAAAAGGCTGTGGTGATCATGCAGGTGCAGAGTATCAAAAATGCCTCATAGAATAAATTAATTCATGATACATCTTTAAATTCAAGGTTCCAAAAATCATCAGCAAAGAGCGAGCGGAGAAGCAGATTGAGGATCGCGGATATCATTCAAGAGATACCTTTATTGATTTTTTTTCCTTGTCCCCACAGTCGCAATGCAATGGGCATGCGAATAGCTTCACCTCTACCCAAAATATAAAGCCTCCTTTCCTCCTCCAAGAACTCCTCATAAAATCAAAGTAGGCCCTTCCGAGAGAACCTAGAAAAATTAAACTCTATCCCACCTCCCAATGTTACCACAATTCGCATTGACTCAACCACATATTCTAATTCACCACACCCATCCAATATCCCCTACACCGTCATTTCATATATGATACTCCGTAATTCCCCCCCCGCGACGATCCGTTACATCGAAAGTAAATAGTCCTCCATCGTGGAAACATCCAGAGCGAAACCGACCTCAGGCGTGCACCCGGAGACTAAGCTCCCGACAGAGCCTGATGATAGATAATGCCAGCCCAATAACATTCCCCGCTGATATCTCTTGCAGCCCTGCCAGCCTTGACCGGAAAAGGGGGAAAGAAAAACAATGCCTAATCATTACCTATCCCTGTCGCCCTACCGATATACCCTGTTGATCGTTCGGTTGTGAGATAGCGAATATATCCGATTCTGGGTTAGATATTCCCGAGAACGAAAAAGCGAAGGGAAGAAGAAACCACGACTTCGGGTTTGCGCCATTTTATACAGGCATGGTGAGAAGGTTAGATTTCTTGGTTTATATCTCGTGTTTGGCTGGTGTCTGTGTCAGGAGACCAGATGTGATGCTTTATGCTTCTTCTACGGACTTTACCTGGCTACGATCAAAGCACAAACAATATATTATACAGGAATGATTTTCTTCAGGAATTCTTCTGTCCACCTACTATCTGAATAACCTCAGATCAGAATGTCGCCCATCTGTTACTAACACTGACTAACCTGGAGCCAACCCCTCCCACCTCATTAACAATACAAACCCAGGGAAATGACACCTTAGCCAAGTTCCACCAACCATCAACCTCATTCGGGGGTCGTATCCCAGTACGAAGTTCCCATGATCAACTTCCAGGGGAGTAATCTCTAGGTACCTATCTGAGGCATCCCACGTGTAACAGCCAATCACCCCCCACCACCCAAAGCGGGGCTGCGACGGCGGGGTAGATCAAAATCGTCATATCTTTCCCCTCGTCCCTCTGATTCTCCTCTCGATCTTTTCCCTCTCTCTCATCATATTTCGCATTCTAGCAAGAACAACCTCAAGTCTCACATCGAGGTACAGTTTCCAGCCCGCTATTCTACAGGGCAAAAGCAAAGCTAACGTTCGCTGTGCATGACATCCAGCAACACCACTCTCATTCCAACCAGCGAAACCGCTAATCAGCAAAAAGAAATCAACATGGCCGGTCACGTCGCTTGTCCCAAGTGCGGTGCCAGTATCGGTGGCGAGAAGAAGTGCGACAGCTGTGGATCGGTAGGCATATGGTCACTTTTTTGCAGGCTAGGGAGAGCGCGTGGAGCTGACAGTATCGCAGACCTGCCCCGTTTAGATCACTTGTAGTTCCCTGATGTTCGCCTATAAATGCAAGATACCATAGAGTTCTGGGGCGGATGGAGACGCAGTTGATGACATTTGGACCTGCTGTCGGTGGATTATTTTGATGGTGAATGAATGATATCCTTATCTCATCCAAGAAAAGCCCGTAAATTTTCGAAGGATCATACCATCTCCCTTGTACCTACTTCGCGGTTGGCCTTTTGGGCCGACTCCTGCGTTCTTGACGGTCGCAGCCCCAAGCCAACCGCGTCCTCTTCGCTCCGTCGAGGCGTGCTATCGCTATTTTCGGGAAACTCGTCGTAGCCCTTCTCTTCGTCGCTGGGGGGAGGCTCGGAGAAGCGGTTGTTTATAAATATGGAGTGTCGCTGGGGTTCCATCGAGCTATTATTAGGTAGGGGTTCGTTGTCTGACAGGAGCACAACCTCCACAGGGTGATCGTAGATACATGGCACCTTCAATATTCTAAAAGCCACGTAGAGGGCCGGGACGGACAGGCCATGCACGACGATAGAGAATAGAACTAGCCAGTAAACAACTGCATGTATTCAGTCAGCGATTTTAATCCGACAAATGTGCCTCGTCTGATACAAGAGGGATATTCACCTGGTATCATGGCGGCTGTTAGATTGTTGATCTCTCTATCGCTTTCGTTACGGTCCGGAAAGAGTCGTCGTGCATACTCGACGTATGCGATTGCTCCAACCCCTATAAATCCACGTCAACATACAATCAAAGAAACAGACGGGGTTTCGTCAACTTACCAATCGGGCCAAAGTGGCCCATGAACAATGCCTCTTTCCAGCCGTTGCAAATCCGAGGCATAAACCGATACCCCGCCATGATTGCTGGGATACGACGAAAGACAAGTATCAAAAATCCTAGCCCGATCAGGCGTGGGATAGTGATGCCGGTGCTATGTGGCTTGTGGAATTCACCCCATGGCACGACGGCACCCAGGTAGACAAAAGTTCCATAATTCAGGACTGTCTCTAGCGTAAAATTGAAAGAGTCATGTCGGGCTTGTATCTCCTCATTATACCGGCCGTCCCAATTCAGCATGTTGCCAGCAACAAAACAGGCAAGCGTCTCATCAGACCCAAAGCAGCCACAAGTGCCTACGATGAATAGCCCCAGACCCACCGGAACCAAAGCGAAACACTGGTTGTCAATCCACTTCCTACAAAAGGTTAACAAATAAGACTGGGATATAAAGGATGGGTATTTCACCTTCTGGTCGAAATATTGAGGAGCTTCCGGCAGAGAGTGCCGACAATGGTTCCATAGGCAGCACCTAATACGATCATGTACAATACACCCTCGACAAGCCAGTGTGTCAGCGCAGTACCACCACCTCCACCAAAGCGACCCACATCCGTAGCCCCAAGAAGCTCGGGTCCCCCTCGAGCCAAGTCGAATTCTTCTAGCGCAAGAGCATTGGCGGGTGTCTCGGCATACCGCAGGAGCGACACACCAAGCAAGAGGAATGGAAACCCAAAGCCGTCGTTGGCGCCAGCTTCAGAAGAAATAAATTCACGAAGCGGACGACGGACATAATTATCAGCAAAGGGGCCTTTCGCGATCGCTTGGGACAGGATTGGATCTGTGCATGTCACGCATGAGCCTATAATAAGTGCCGCCAGCTATCATTGTTAGTCCACATGTTGAAACTATAGCATTTATGACCATAAAAAACGTACAAAGGAAATACGTGGCGTCATGAGCATGATGCAAGCAGAGGTTGCAATCCAGCCGATGGCCATCAGCGGCAGTAGGCAGATTGTCATTTCTCTAAAGCGGCGTTTTAGGTATTTCTTTGGCAGTTGATATCCAGCCTTGACTAGCTGGATTGCAATGACGAGCCGCGTCAGGCCCTTGAACTAGTTAGACTTGATACTCAGAATGATCAGTGCATACGCACATAAGATATCTCGCTTGTCGTACTATCATCATCATTTGGGCCCCAGTGAGGTACACTCAAAAGCTTTGCACCAAGCGGCCCAAAGCAAATCCCAACGATGAATGCAGGTACTGTTCAGTGGTCAGGAGCCATCGAATCCGAAGAGCTGGCGTATTTAGGACATACAAGCTTCGCCGAGATACCATTTTTGTTTGATCTTTAGAGATATGAATCCAGCGATGAGAACATAAGCACCTAGAGGGCAAAAATAGTGTCAGTTTCGGTACCGTCAAGTGTCCGATAATTAAGCTTCAATCACTCTTACCTGAAACAACAAGTATAATATTGAGACTGCTGAGCTCAAGAATAGGGTGTAACATTATGCCGTAGCAAAACTATGGGCATCAAAAGCCCACGGCTGCCCGGAATACCTTGGTCGAGGAGAGGATATTTTCCCCCTGATCGATCTGAGGAGGTGCTCTAACCAAAAATAAATTCAGTCTCGAGTATCTGGCTTTTCTTAACCTGGTATCAATGATTGTCCACCAACAATAAACACATCACGAATCAAGGAGAACATCCCGTTATCACAGAACCGCTCAAAGCTGCATACCCACCGCCAGGAGCCACATCATCAGCGGCAAACCGCCGTGTATTATTACAACCCCTTGGCCGATATCTCACGCATTGAGCCGCCTGGGAATCCGAATCTGTTGATCCACAGCATGCACCCTTGCAGGAAACATTTCAGCCTACGAGCCTGCGCAAAGCTTGGCCGGATCGACATGTCTGATTTTAGCTTCAAACCGTGGCCGTCGGGTGGGGTGTGATTGGAAGTGACCAATGACAAATGCCAATCAAAAGTTTCAGGCGCTGCTGATTCCTCCGTAAGAAGCATCATTCCTTTTCTCAAAGAATTATTTGGGTTACTGTATGGTCCAGAATGTCGTTATCGAGTCGGATGGCGTCAGCCCACGAACTAGCGATAAGCAAAGAATGCTGTGGCGGTTACTCGAACCGCAAGTGCCCAATAATTTGGGAGAAGACTGACGGCGGAACCACAATATTGAACATAGTCCCAGGCAAATATTGACTATTGAGCGATAAGGTCAGTGTGGGCCGCGTTTTGTGTCATCCTTTCTACCAACGGGGATAAGATAGGGGTGAACACCTGCTGGGCATACCCAACCAAGTACACCATACATAAGTATCAAATTTGGCGGTGACTGGTGCCAATTGGAATCTCCAATGTCAGAGATCAAGCACCCGTTGCTCAGCGATGCGCAACAATGAGGCGTGGGAATCTTTTTGAAATTCTGATGCAGGTGCCCCAAGGTTCAAACACTGGTTTCGATATTGTATGGGTCACGATCGACAGCTAGCGACAGGAGACAAAGGGGAACGATCCACAGGACTCAGGGGAACTCAGATACTTTCAAGGGAAATTTAAAAAGGGGGGGGGTTATCAGAAAAAGGAAAAAGCGAGGAGAAACAGGTGGAGAACAAAGAGTAGTACCATGTAGCAGAAGTCTGGATTGCGCAGCTATTCGAGTAGGGGGAGAACAAAAGGAATATAATTCTAGAGTACATATATGTTCAAGAAGGAAAGAAACAAACGGTCGAAAAGGTCTCAACGCACAATCATATAAGAGTGAAAACCCAGCCAGGAACTCAATTATAATGTATCCACAGGTCTCTGTCTGTATCTCCATCCACTCATCCACCTCTCGCAAACTCCCGTGCTCAACCAGGGTAGGGATAGATGAGACTTGACAAAGCCTCTGATAAGACCGAAAAGCGTCTGTGGAGCAACATAAGCCCTGGCATACATATTATTGCACTCCGAGAAATGGAAATTCATCTTGTGAAGCTAGTCGGAAGGCCCTTCCAATCGAACACGGGTTCCTCCAAGGTTTGGTACCTTATGCTGTCTTGCGCCACTGGGACCACACACCGATCAAACTGCTGACCGTACCCGCAATACCAACCAGGCCGTCGTCGAGAGAAGCCAGGCCGATGGCGGAAACAGGAATTGTCAAGTCGCAGAGGTCGGAAATGAGCTGGATACGAGCAGCCGCACGCTCCCTATTAAATTATGGTTATTAGAATTCGGGATCGGCCAAGGTCAAAAGGTTGAGTGGGGTACATACTTCTGGAGTTTCTTCGCTTCGACGACACCCTCGCCTTCCTTCAGGTCCAGGGTCTTGGCCTTCTCTTGCAATCTCCACAGTGTATAAGCGCCAGCGACAGCGCTGAAGAGCAATCCGGCCATCCAAGAGCGGTAAGCATTCTGCTGCAGGCGCTTAGCAGAGGCGAGCTTCTTGACACCAATGGCATCGACAACGGTGATGGCATCGAGGGACAGGTAGCCGGCGTAACCGAGCTGGCGACCGATGGCAAGGTACCGGAGCACCGGGTCGATGGGGCCCTTGTTGTCAGCGGCAAGAGCGGCAGCCTTGAAATGTTCGACGAACTTTCCGATCCTGAGGATCTTTCGTGTTGTTCCGAATTGTTTCTTGATAGCATTGTAGGGTTCGATGGAGGATTGCGCGTGGTTGGTGCGGTACAGGTACCAGGCGTAGAAACGAGAGAAGTACTGCAGGGTACGGAGGAGCTTATCGCGACCAACTGCATCATTCGATTAGAGAAGGTTCGATTAAGAGTGTTTTGGAGATGGTTGCTGGTGGCCTTGGTGGGTCACGCTTTTGCGGCCGGCTTCGTATTCACATGTCTTTTGATGACCAGGGGAAGGGGGGAAATGAAGAGAAAACGCCAAAAACAATATCTGATACATACCTGTCGTCGCCACGAAGCGCAAGTAGTGCGCCAGAGCAGGATGATAAACCAGAGCGTCTGCCACCATTTTTGCTCAGTTCAATGATTACCAGGATTATTTCAAGCAAGAGCCGACGAGAGGGTGAATAAATTGCGTGACCTCGTGTGATATGGGAAGGAGAAGGAGAAGAGTTGATGACAGGCCAGCTGGAAGATTTAGCAGAATTTGATGTGGGATGAAGAACTCCACAGCCAAGGAGAACAGTATTAATGGGAAGATGAGGGAGGGGACGATGTCTGGGGAAGGACAAAGGGCGATGGATCGGTAAATGAACTCTCCGGAAATCGACCGGTGGTGGTTGCTGTCGGGCCTTGGAACCTCGGCTGAAGCGTGGAGGAGGAGAGCACGAAATCCGAGAATTTCCCCCGTGCAGACACGCCAGATGCCATGGCTAAGATCTCCTCTCCCGTGTGGAGCCATGGGCCCTTTATCAAGCATGACATGGTCTTACACAATCCATCATTCTTGTTATTATTCTTTCTAGGCGTAGAATCATTATTAGATGCAGGCTATTTAACAAACAGTTCTCGAGAGGTAATAAATTGAATCTTAAGTTTCTTTGAACCCACGTCGCGTGAACCCCGCACTGGGGAAATATATATCAACCACCGAACGGGGCATTCAACATTAATTGCCGAAACAACAGCTTTGACCAACCATAATATCTGAATGTAACGGCTCAGATGATCTATCTCCTCGCCACGTCCCTGTATTATGAGAGGCGTCATATCATTTAGAAATGGCGAAGATATCGAGTGTGTTGGCAATCAACTCGCTTGAAGGGCCCAGGAAATGGCATCATAGCGTGCGCACGTAGAGTAATTATTATTCACTTATGATCAAGATATTCCCTCTGGTAGTACGAAGATAGCCATGGAGAGTGTGAGGAATATATATCTTTATCTCATATGTACGTGGAAAAAACGAAGCTATCATCCGAGCCGATGAAGCTACTTCCATATTATTAGAACTCTAATTAATCAGTTTCGCATCGGCGGTTGCATTTCCCAGTCAGGGGGGAAACTAGAAAGGCTTAAAATGCTTTCAATCAAGAATGGAATTGACTTGATAGACTGGATGTAGCTTGGCCCAGTTGAAAGCCTCAGGCGCCAAGGCAGAGACTGACCCGGAGCCGGAAAAATGTTCGGCCAGCTGAGCTTGGGTCAGCTACCTGACTGAATGGCCCTGGCCTACGTGATACCCCATTGTCCTACCCACAGAACCTCCTACCACATCCCCAACTTCCACATCCGAATTTCAGCTCATATTAATTACTAGAGCACCTCATTTCTTGCTTAATATACTTTCCTCCTCCCCACAGCCAACATGGGGTCTGATCCGCAGTACATCAAGTACCCCGATCTCGTACTCGCCCAGCATGTCTTTAACCTTTCAAATCCCGCTTGCTCTCAAGCAGTCCGACAGGCTTCATTAAAGAAGATTCAGGATGCCGTTGTGGAGAGGAAAATGGCCCCTTTCTATCGGCATCTTGCTCACCCCGTCGAAGGCATTCTAAACCATAGTGGTGAGGGTGCGAATCAGCCCTCGCAAGCATCGGGTACCGGCAAGCCTCTTAATACACTGGCGTCGCGAAGACTGTCGCAAAAGATAGACTTTCCCTGGGACGAGGCATTATACCAGTCACTCGTTGATGATAACCGAAAGGAGCTGGACGGTATCCAGAAGGAGGAGGATGAGGCGGAAGAGGCTGCTGGAGAGACAGAGGTGCTTGCTGCACGGGGGAAACGTGCTGAGTTCTGGGCTCGAGTAGGAGACAAGGTATGTACCTGGAGGCCTGTTGGGACGATTTGGTGCACTCAAATGCAAATTGTCGGATCATGATTGATAAGCTAATGTTGGATTGAACCGTCTCAGGATAAAGCAACCGAATCCCATGAAGCCCTCCTCGAGAAAACAACATTCCTCGGAACCAAGATTGACCTGGTGCTTGCCATGATTCGGATTGGTCTTTTCTTTGGGGACACTTTGCTCGTCAAGAAGAACATTGAGCGAGCGGATGCTCTCGTTGAGAGTGGAGGAGATTGGGACCGAAGAAACCGTCTAAAGGCATACAAGGGGCTGCACTTACTCACCATCCGATCCTACAGCACCGCTGCTCCTCTGCTACTGGACAGTCTGTCTACCTTCACGAGTTACGAGTTGTGCAGCTACTCTGCCCTAGTTATTTACTCCGTCGTTGCAGGCTCACTCTCCTTGAAGCGAGTTGATTTCAAGGCCAAAGTGGTGGATGCACCAGAGATTAAAGCCATTCTTGGGTCTGGGGAGGATCGACTGGCAGCTCTGACAGGCGAGATATCATCAGGACCGGGCGCTCAGGATGCGGAAATGAAGGAAGCTACTACCACCGCCGTCAACCTGACTACATTTGGAGGTAACTCCGGTGTCCAGGCCGAAGCTGAAGCACCCGTGGACTTTTCGCCTCTCTCGAATCTGGTGAGCAGTTTGTACAACGGCAACTACCGGTCATTCTTTGTGGCCCTTGCATCTGTGGAGGACAATTTCTTGACCCAGGACCGGTACCTGTACGAACACCGGGCCTGGTTTGTGCGAGAGATGAGGCTACGCGCATACCAACAGCTGCTTCAAAGTTACCGAGTTGTGGGATTGAATAGCATGGCAAACGATTTCGGCGTTACTGTGGACTATTTGGATCGGTAAGTCTGCACGAGGGACTAAGGAGTCGGGTGATTGAGTTAATAAACTAATGCTCTACAGGGATCTTGCCAAATTCATTGCGAGCAACCGGATTGCATGCACCATTGACCGAGTGAACGGAATCATTGAGACCAACCGACCCGATGACAAGAACAAGCAGTACGCCGATGTGGTGAAGCACGGCGATGCGCTGATCACGAAACTACAGAAGTACGGCCAGGCGGTGCGGTTGCGAGGAAGCGAACGGAGCTAGGCAGAGCCAGATAAGCAAACTGAGACGGATATTAAGGAAAATGACTTCTTTTCTCATTGGGATGTAACCTCGTGGGTTGTTCATTGGCCTGGATCAAGCGTGAGGTGTTTCGTTGGCGTGACCCTTTCAACCGTTGTCTAGAGCAAAAGCGAGGCTGCTGTATCATACAACTGAATTAATGACAGTAGACATCATGTTCTTGAATCTCCTGATATGGTGTCCCTTGCCAGTGATCGGCCTGGGAGTGTGGGCCGATCCCAGTCTATCATGGCACCCCGTAGGAAGGGCCAGTCGCGGTTCACCGTTGGCCTTTTATGGATATTGGAAAAGCTCTCGGGATTTAGATCCTTATCCCCCGCCTCTTATAATATTTGGTTTGAACTCTGGGTACTAGGTAGTAGACGAAGTGGAGTGGTTTATCCACCGGTTTCTTTCAAAGCTTCCGAGTAAGTTGAGCTAATGAGAATTAATAAGAGGAAACAATCAAGTTCTCTCTCCGTCTCTTTCTCCGATATGATAGTGGTATACGTTTTCCTTTCTTTTTCGGATCTTTCCCGGTCAGGATTCGATATCCCAAAGTGGAAGTGGAATGAAGCCGAAACTTGGGATGTGCCGGGCATCACGTGGGGGTTGGTAATTGATTCCCCAGCAATGTCCTCAGGGACCACGGCGTTTCCCTGACGGCATTCTCCGCAGCTGGTTCTGGAACTAAACCATTGGTGAAATAATGGGAGACCAATTGATGGTTCGGTCAAGTTCAAGCCACTAAGAAAGCCCAACTCTGATCGGAGAAGACTGAATGGATGTTCTTAATGTCACTTCCCCAAGCTGAGCCACTCCTGACGTACTACTTACTGACTATCGTTTGATCATTTCTATAGTCACTCACTATGAGACGGAACTATTGTAATTCCCTGGCCCAGCCATGTATGGCCTGAGTCTGGTTCTGGTTCAGGTTCAGGCACTGATGATGCCTAGGCTGACTCAGCGCCGATTCTCGGCCGTATTTCGCGCCGCCCACCAAATTTCGTTTTATGTTCGAACCGCCTCGCCCTTTTGCGCCTTCGATCGTCGAACCAGGTAGCGCGTCAGAGCCTGCAAATCTTCCCTGCTTCGCCCTGATCCCCGCTAACCCCCACGGTGGAGCAATAACTGTGCCATTGGCTGAACTCTGCTTTGTCCAGCACATCAGCAAGCCATCGTCATGACCTGGCAATTAAAGATCGCATCCCAGATGCGGTCACCGCTGCGATGCGTAGTTTCCCGGCCGAATATTCCTGGTCGACTGGCGCGGGGGCAGCAGAGTCATGTTGCTCAGCCTCAAGCCTTTTGTAGAGGAACGTTAGCTGCCGGGGGATGGAAGGCTTCTTCAGGTAAGATTCGTGCCGGTTCTCTCACCCGAGCGCCCCCCGTTTAGCCCCGAAGGGATTGCACCCCCTCCCCCTCCCCCTCATGCGCTATTTATCGATAATTGTTCTGGCGCCTCCCGGGCGCCATATCCATTTGTCTGGGCATGCCCACACTGTCCCCATCTTGTGACATTGGTTGCTTGGGGACCCCTCCTGTTTCACCCACCTTTTGAGTCACCAGTAATTTGGGACTACAAATGGAACCGGTTGACCAGCTGTGCCGACCCGGACTTTCATTCAGACTCCAAACCAAGATTTCTAATTCCTGACCTTTTTACTGATTCTCTTGATCGACAACAGATTCCACCATGGCGGCTCAAACGACGGTAGCCTATTCTGCTCGACGCACCCTGTCGTCCACCCCTGCTCGTGCGTTGACCCTGGACAATATCAACCAGAATGTCCTGGCTGCCAAGTATGCCGTTCGTGGAGAGCTGGCCGTCAAGGCGGAGGAATATCGTGTGAAATTGGCCAAGGGAGACAAGTCGTTGCCCTTCGACAGCGTCATCTTCGCCAATATTGGCAACCCCCAGCAGCTGGACCAGAAACCCATCACCTTCTTCCGTCAAGTCCTCAGTCTTCTCGAGAACCCGACACTGTTGGAGAACAAGGAGGCTCTTCGTACTTCTTTCGGCTACCAGGACGATGTCATTGGGCGTGCGGAAAAACTCCTTGCTGAGGTCCAGAGCGTGGGTGCCTACAGCCACAGCCAGGGAGCCCCGCTGGTCCGAGATAGTGTGGCTCGCTTTATCGAGGAGCGTGATGGATTCCCCGCCGACCCCAGCTCGATCTTCTTGTCCGGCGGTGCCTCCTCCGGTGTGAACACCCTCCTGAACGTGATCTGCAACGGCCCCGACGCTGGTATTCTGGTTCCGATCCCCCAGTATCCTCTATACACCGCCACCCTGTCCCTTTTGAACGCCAAGTGTGTTCCCTACCATCTGGAAGAGCACAAGTCGTGGGGTACCGATGTGTCCGCCATCCGCAAGTCCTTGGCAGAGGCCAAGGCTGCTGGCACTGACGTTCGTGCCATCGTGGTGATCAACCCGGGTAACCCGACTGGCGCTTCCCTCAGCGCCGAGGATATCAAGAGCGTGATTGGAATCGCTGCGGAAGAGAAGCTCGTCGTCATTGCGGACGAGGTCTACCAAACCAACGTCTTCGTTGGTGAGTTCACCTCGTTCAAGAAGAGGCTCCGAGAGCTGCAGAAGGAGGCGCCTGGCAAGTACGACAACGTTGAGCTCGCCTCCCTCCACAGTGTGTCCAAGGGTATGGTTGGTGAATGCGGTCACCGCGGTGGCTACTTCGAGCTGGTTGGATTCGACCCCGCTGTCGCAGCGCAGATCTACAAGTTCATTAGCATTATGCTTTGTCCCCCTGTCATTGGGCAGTGCCTTGTTGAGCTGATGGTCAACCCTCCCAAGGATGGCGAGCCCAGCTATGACCTGTACCAGAAGCAATACAACGGTATCCGCGACGGCCTGCACAAGCGTGCCCTTGCTCTGTATGAAGCTTTCCAGAGGATGGAGGGCGTTGAATGCCAAGAGCCTCAGGTATGTAACTCTTATTGACCCCGCTATCTGGTTATCTTTTCTTACTCATTTGTATCTGGTACAGGGTTCTATGTATCTTTTCCCCACCATCACTCTGCCACCCAAGGCTGTCGAGGCTGCCGCCGCCGAGAACCGTGCTGCGGACGAGTTCTACTGTCTAGCTCTCCTCGACGCGACAGGTGTCTGTGTGGTTCCAGGCTCCGGCTTTGGCCAGAAGGAGAACACTCTGCACTTCCGAACTACTTTCCTGGCCCCCGGAACGGACTGGGTGGAGCGTATTGTGAAGTTCCATGCCGAGTTCGTGGCCAAGTACAAATAAAAGGACGAGAAAAATAAAAATAGAAATAAACCACTCCGATAAATGGTGGTCAGGGAGGAGGAAAACTCGATACAATAATATAGAACCGGACCATGTAGCTCATTGGAAGCGCTGGCGCATCGGAAAATAGATATATGGCTGCAGCTCGAGTCCGTCACCTGTGTATAGCTTGGTTTTAATCTCGGTACAAATGTATATACGTCCAAACTTGGCAAGGTGAGCAGTCAATGAATGAATGACACATAGAACTTCCACCCCATGTATGGTGCAACCCTACCGGTTCAAGTGGTACTGGGTACCTACATCCTGCCAAGTACCGTCAGTACCTCAATTACCCCTCTTAGTTTACCAACATTCATTCCCTTGGCTGCATCGACGAACACTTGAAATCTGACTCGTAATCTCAACAGGGATGCGCCTGGTCCTCAGTACTAATTCACATCCACTCGCTACCCTCCTTCGCGAGCTCATCTCGTGCTCCTCCCACAAGGCTCGGAGTCGTATTCGATCAAGCGTCCTTACACACGAGAGGTCAACCGTCATGTACGTATATGTACCTACCTACCTACCTACCCACCTACCCTCTCTGCCGAGTCAGGCAGACATGCTTACATACTACGGGCGAAGTACGAGGTCTGACTCTCCGTACGGAATGCACGTTACGGGGTACCTGTGGACTGCCTAGGCGGGGATATGCCTGCCTGCATAGTGCATAGATAAGGTATGCGAGAGCTACTACCGCCTTCTGGCTCAAGGTGGGAGGGATAAAGCTCTCGTAGTTGAGTGGTAGCCGTAGCTATCCCAGTAATCCCCATTAAGCATATAGTTCGTACCTGCAGCGAAGGCTAAACCCCCTCGATAGAATGCCATATTGTTTTAGGAGTAAAGATAGATATATAGATAGTCAATTGAAACTAGGATTCTTGTACCCCATACCTTAGGTATTATCAGGCGATGATTCCACAGGGGATATTCTGTTGTTCAATTGGGCGCCTTACATATTTTTCTAGGAGACCCTCCCAACTAGTTATTCAAGGAATTGATTACGTAGTTAGGTACGTACGTTAGGAAAAGCCTTGCTTCTCTTTTCTTTGAACTTTTTTTTTTTTTTTTCTCTTTCTTTTCTTTCTTTGAGGCTTAGAATTCCACATTGAGGGAATTAACCCCCCCCAATCGAGTGAGGCGACACATTCCCCGATCCAAATGCCAAGTTGCAACAAGCCTTGACTGGTGCAAAGCTTGTCAGGTATCCCTTGCATTGAAAGGGGGGTCGATCAGCGGTGTTGTTCACGCCTTTTTTTTCTGGTTTATTATTAGATGGAGTTTTTTCTTGGTTAACATCAAGATACCCAGTCGTACTATCATTGTAATTGAGGTAATTGAGGGGTTGTGATGGTGGTATAGAGTAATGGAAATAAATAATAAGATACAAATAAACAGGCCTTTCCTGAGGTCGCTTTCTCATGTTGCACTCTTGGATGGAGGGGAGGGGGAATGGTCATGCAATGCATCTTGTCTGCATTTGCATGAATATTTTTGGTTGGCCACGTACATTCACCGCTACATTCAAGTACGATTATTGCTGTTTTTTTTTTTATAATGATATGATATTTTTTATATTTATGATTTTGATCTTCACACCGCTACAAGTCCCGTCATGTCGGGTCAGATTTGATCATTCCTCATTCCCTAAATTGGTGGAAATATATGCACACTAGACTTGCTCGCTTGCCTCGCATCAGTCATGAGGTTGCACAGGTGCAGCGGGGAATCACATCATCTGCAATGGATACATCTTTCCTTCGCCCTATGTTTCTGTAGCTCGACTTCACCCTCCGATAGATGACAGTTGAATCTGGAAACGGCACATGTCAACTTGAAGAACTGAAGGAGAAAAAAAAATCTATAAGGGAAACACAGATAAACCAAAGCAGTAGGTATCCAAGTGCTCTATGGGCCGTGCAGCACACCAATAAAAAAAAATAATAGGGCGGACTGTGCAGGTTTTGGATCTCAGAAAGTAATACTGAAACAAGATATGCATCGAACATGGGGTTGTAATACCCAAACCATACGGGTGTAAGAATAAGATGAAAATAGAGAGGGAAAAAGGCAGTGAATACTTCAGCTTTATATCAATTGAATGCTATAATATGACGTCACTTGGACTGGGCTAATTGAACAAAGGTAAATCAAGGCATTTATCATCATCTCTCATCAAGGTCATGAAGACTTTGGTGCCGTCACTCGGACGGTGTGGAGGTGGTGGTAAGGTGCCACGAATGAACCGCAGACTATAGAGCAAAACATATATTTTCAGGGTCCCGTTCTGGCTACTATTGTACCCACGGCGGCTGGAAGAAATTGCCGTTGTTACCGTCATCTAATCCCGTAGGATCGAAAAGTGTCGTGGGCCAAATAGGGTCCGCCGTAGAAGTTGTCATTGGGAGGCTTGTGGCCGGGTTGCTCATGGTCTCAGGCATCGAGAAGGCTTCCTGCGTGGGCAGTGGTTTGGTTTCCATCCCCATGCTAACCTGCAATTGATGCTCCAAGGCGGCGGTTGATTCATTAGCAGACTTGAGGAAATCGTCGATATTGATCGAATCTAGGTTATTTGAAGATAGCAGTTGTGCTTGCGGGAGGCCGATGAATGATGAGGCAGAGCTGACTCGGAAATGGTCAACGTCTGATCCCTCGCTAACGCTGTTCAGGTCGTGGATGTCATTGCTTCGGTTTCCGAGGTTAATTGGCGCGAATTCATCAATTTCAGAAATATCCCCGGATGAGGAGGGTGCCGGCAACCCTGAAGCCATGGCGTTATAGTCGAAGCTCGCATAAGACGGGGGCTGAGTGCTAGTGGCTGGCACATCTGAGTAGAGAGGGAAACTCGACCAATCAACAGGGGGGGCGCTAAAGCCAGCAGAACCCAACGGCAATTCGCTATCGGGAGACATGAAATACGACTCCTTATAAGTATCTTGGAACGGCAAGGGGTGGACAGGGGACGTATTCGTGGTAGCGTAGGAGGAAAACGCTGAGACATCGAGCGGGGGCACACTGGTCACGATTTGTTCGAGGGGCGTCTTCGACATGGGAATTGTCATTTGCTCAGGAACCACGCCACCGTTCTGCTCCTCCATCGGCTGGGACGGAGGAAACAAGGACGAGAGGTCGAGTGGAGGGACAGAGGTTGGCGCTTCTCTGGTGGGAGCGACGACAGGAGCACTCTCTGGAGACCCATGTTCAGATTTAACACGACGATGACGCCCATAGGTTCGCGGCGGGTCTTGGAATTGTGGATTCGTGAGGTTCTCGCCCATGTAAGATGCCTGGGACAAGGGGAGGTGGTCTACCGACCGACGAGCGACGTCAGACGTTCCATGGATGGTATGAGATCGAGGTATCGTGTAGGGTAGACCGCACTTGTGAGCCATGTCGTTGTGTTTGTGAGCGGGCTTGTGGTGGCCGTCCCGGAAAATGGTAAGAGTGCCTTCCGACTTCGTTGACGTCAACTGAGGTTTCTTGGGTTGATCCGACAGAACTGCAGGGGGAGGCGGAGGGAGGCCAGTCTCCGGCACAGGATCCAGATGGGGTTCCTTCTTCAGCGCACAGCTACAGCGCTGACCATGAGTGCAGCCACATCTTGGACGGGAGTCCTCTGTAATATCCATATCAGAAACAATGAACCAGTGTGCCGTTACTATCATGCTCACGCTTCAGATCCCGCTTATCAGCAGCATGGGGATCTAGATCATTCTTGTGGCTATGCTTTTTCTTGTCACCACACTCGCACTTTGTGTGGGTTGTCCGTGACTTGCGTAGGCCGCGACAGTGGGTGCATTGAGAGACTGGGCGGCCCTTCTTGTTGATATGGGTCAAGGGGCGGTCTATGTCCGAGTCAATTGAGGATACTGGGAGTTAGGTTACACAAAGAAAAAACCGAGTCAACATACCACTATGGTGACAGCTGCTGACACGGTGACCTCGGACGCAAGCTTCACAAGCCCACTTCTCGCCATCAATAAGCATCGCGGTTACTGAGATAGGAACATGCGACGATTCGCGACGAGTGATTTGAGTGAGGCTAAGGAAGTATATGAACTTAACAGAGAGGGTATGAGAACCACCGTTGTCTCTGGTATGTTATAAAGTTGTAGAGGGGGGTTTTTTTTGGTTTTTGGTTTCTTTTCGTTTTCTCTTATTCGTCAAACAAAAGCAAGCCAGGTAAGCAGGCTTGTTGAGAGGGAATGTAAAAAAAGAGCCGTCAAGGCGAGGGGGTATAGGTTATGTTGTTGGTCCGTCTACGGGACCGAGCCAGCGGGAACCAAGAGGAACTCCAAGAAAGCAAGGGTATCTTGTGCGAATATCCCAATTCACCGAACAAGTTAGAGAAACGCCGTTTCACCTTATAAAGGCCAAATCGCGACTGTCGTCAAAAGTGGTCAAGGACTGGTACCTTGCCAAAATCTCTCGAGGAGGGCGACACCACCGAGGTACCAGGAACAGGTCGGGTGGAGGAGGGGACAGTACAGTCGGTCTGGAGGAAGAAGAAGAAAAGCCCAAAGAACAAAAAGAAACAATTGTAAAAGGAAGGGGGCCAAAGCCTACGCACCGTTTGGCGCCGGCCGTGAGACAGGACACCAAATACCGGCTGTGGCGGCCAAGAGAGAGGGAGAAAAGCGATCGATCGCGAAGCAGAGTTGCCAACGTAACCCTGTGAAAAAGAAGAAAGGAGAAAAAGGGAAGAGAAAAGCGGGAGGGGAGCGGGAAGAAGTAGTCAGAATCAGAGTTGGCCGGTCGGTCGGCGGCGTGTGGTCGGTTGGCGCTGGGGGGGTTTCGTGTGGTCGAGGGAGGGCACCAGAAGAGTGGAACAACTCGGCGGCCGCAAGGGGAACCTCAAAGAGTCAAGAGAAACCAGGCCCAAGAAAGCACGAACTACCGTACCGTCCCTACTGCGAGGCCTGTGGTGACTGAGTCGCAGATGGAGTGGAGCGGCGCAGTTGGTGGCTGTGCGTGGCCGGAAGGGCTGTAATCTATGTATTGCGACCGTAATTCATGCGCTCGTTACGGCGACTCGAGGGGCTCCGAGCATCTTAACGGGAGTATTATGCATTGGCACTGTGCTCGAGGGCAAGAAGGATCCTCCCGACGATGTAACATGAGATTATCATCTTCTTTACCCGTCTGGAGTTGCGTTGAACTCGTCGAACGGGTTGAATATGAGGCCGTATGCTCTTCAAACTGGTGGTAAGGATCTGGTGAAGTATCCATGGGACACTGCCCATATTATTCCAGGTTCAGGTACTCTGCCAGTCCATGAAAAATAAAATGAAATGAAATGAAAATCGAATGATCCACATGTTTATCAATTTCACAGATTGGACGCCTCGTGCTGAAAAAAGAAGGCAAAAAATAGCTGACTACCAGAGCACACATGCACACACATACGTACCCACAGCCAAATATGTATACCCAGGTGCCCAGTGTTAGGCTCACAGTTAAGGGCTCTACAGTATCACCTTTCACTCTTCTTTCACCGTACATTCTGTCTTTCTGCCCTCTATATCCATCTTCATGCACAGGGTAGAGTAAAGTATATCAACCGCATCAAGATTTGCCCCGTAAGACTGGAGGATTTAGCTTCATTTATTAAGCTCTTGTTGAGGATTGGTTGCTTAGCTCCTGGATCTATAGCTATTTCAAGCGTCTCCATATCGCCTTAATATAGACACAGCCTTGGTTCAATTTTACGATCAGGACGATACTGTTACACGTACAAGCCACCTAGGCCTAGGGTATTCTTAGGATAATGACCGAGAGTTAAAAAGATCGACAGACTCGATATTTTTTATGACATTAAATGCGACTAGGAGAAAGGGCTTTGGTCGCAATGGTTTAAAAAAAACTAAATTCGGGTAATGACTCCATTCAATCGTATTTGCAGCTTTTTCAGCTACGAGGTACCTAGGTAGGTATCTATCGATGATGCCTTAGGTTTTAGGGTTCATCACGAAAGTGGCCAACGAAGTAACTTCAAGTTGCCAGGTGCATTTCCATTTTGGGGTTCTTCGATGGAGAACGTGCTCTCCTTCGTGGAAACCTGGATTATTGGGGGTGGGGGTTTCTTACTCACCAGGCTTTTCTGCACCAGTCGATGAATCCTATTATGAAATTATCTGGGCAAACCGGACCGCTGACTAGTAGTTTGACTTTGCCTGATCTCCCTGGCGCTGGTTCCCTTGACGATATTAGTACTGTGTAATACTGTGTAGTTATCTAACTGGCGGTCTGCGATCTTGCTATGTAGTTTCCCCTTTTTTGCTGGCCCAAGTCTTCGAAAGAAAGATATCAAAATCTCCCTGGGACTTTGATGGTGGCTCAGCCTCGCCAACTTGTGTAATCAGAGACTGTCAACGAACTTGCCACATCCTTACCACACGATCCCTTCTAGAATGTTTATTTGATCTTCCGTGCAGCCTGATCCTTCGGCTCCAGCCAGTCATTTGCAAGCTTATCGGTCTCACAAACGTGCGGCTGCCCAGGAACTCGTATTGCGCCATGGTTGCCTGAACCGAAATCGACCCTCGTTGTGTGGTGGTGGTGTTTATTCTTTCGTGCATGGCGTCTGCGATCCATCCTGACGAGCCGTGAAGGAATCATAACTTTCTTTTCCAGGATGCAGCGTGTCTGATCAGTGGAAACTTCGATGTGGACAGCGGCAGTCCTGCATTTGAACCCTCTTGTCTGCGGGAGTGCTAGTAACAATGCTGTATCAAGCTGTTGTGTATTCTTGTTACTTGAAGCTGTATCATGGATAAATCTCTGAAGATGAAAGGGACGATCAAGTCAATGCGCCGAACTCTTCCACCATCCTTGTCTTTTTCGAGAAGTGGTTATCCAGAGGCTATAACTTTGGATAGGCTACCGCTCGACTACTCGAAACTCAAGGAAAATTCTTCATTTACATCATCGATCATTTGTGTGTCTTGACTCAGGTTGGAACTCATCGCTCTTCGTAAGAAAAATACAACCACGGACTGCTGCGCCTGCAACATGGCGTCACAGCTGCTTTTTTGGGGCGTTTGCAGCGCTTCAAAATAGGCTGGTTGGTCATGGGGCAGAGCCTGAGCTGGTCTCCCGTCCGCCAATCACGACCGCTTTCGGGGACTAGTCGGGTTCCCTCGGGGCGTTGAATCCTGCGATCTTGTCTTGTTCTGTGCATTGACCTCCTCAGCTCAGCCGTTGGATCGAGCTGATGATCTCCAGAAATCGGAAATCACATCTGCGTGATGTTCTGTGCTGACGGATTGAATCGACCCAGGGAAATCCTGTTTTCTGTATGTAGGTAGGTGTGTGAGGCGACGACTTAATCTGTTGTACCTTGGTTGGGGCCGTTTTGCTCCTGTGCGCCGGAGAAGACTCCCAGGCTCCGGCACTCCTAGCCATTTCAGGAAGGTGAAACAGCCAACTTGGAACCTTGAACCGACGATGATACACCTCCAGGGGTTACGACAGGTATATTTGCTCTGTTAGAACCGGGGCAGTTCTCTTTATTACAAGCCAATTCGCTAGTCTCTTCATCTGGCGCCTCAACGGGTAATGGATCACATACCCTTGTTGGAGTGAGCTGCCCTCCGGTGGATCTTCGTCACGGGCACCAAAGCCCCCTTCCCCAGACAGTCCCACTCAATGTCCTAGGCTACCTGATAGCATGGTCCATTCCAAACTCCCTTTGTGTTTTCTCTACGATGTACGAGTTGGAGGCAGATAACATCATGACAGGCTTGTTTCAGCCCGTTATTAGGCGCCCGCCTGTGCCGTGCGACGGACCATGTCCGCTTGGTGGAAGCAGGTCTTCTTTCTGAAGAAAGCTACAGAGGTTGACGAGGAAATGAACTCGGCGGCTGGTTTTCAGACCTGTGAAAGGGGATTGTCCCGAGGAGGACTGACAAGAGCAGGCCGATTGCTAGAAATTTCGGGCCAAAGGGAGCTAAGCTAACAAGCTCTAATTTCTTCCCACAAATGAATATGATAATACCCGTTGGTATAGAGACCCCTTTGCTAGGGCCACATGTTCAAACAAGCCTGACGACCTTGCTTCGCTCGACGAACGACTTGAAGTCGAGAAATATGATTATAATGATTGGCTAAGATAAACTCCAGTGATCGGGAATTTCCAATTGCGTCCATCTCAAGTGAAAGATTTGTGCAATAGTGTGCCCATGTTATGCTCCATGCTCAGTGTAACACTCGGTGTGAGCATAAGCACAGACTATGACACTGGACGGAAACTCGGAGAAAGATTTCGCTTCCAGATTTTTCGGGATTTCTTTGACGCAGTACTTATGATAAAGCGAAGAGCGAGCGATATGCCGGATTCCCGATGTCAAGATGAATACCTTTCACCGAGGAGTAATTACTTGCTGTCGAGTCCTCTGGGTGGTTGAATACTGGCCTGCTTTGTCAACCTGTGTTTTACAGCTGTTGATATATACTAAGCTAGATATCTTTCCCAGTTCTCTTGTGGGAATGCGATTATTTGTTGTTACTTGACACGCGGGGAGTAAGAGTAAAGCCTGCTGTGCAGCCTCAGAGGCTCATCAAAGGCTGGCATTCCATTCACCACGATGCCTCTGGAACGGCGTTACCAGTAATACATTGTAGAAAGTACAACCAACCAGAGTAGAGCACATGCGAGTGGGAATAAAATAATTCAATGGACATGATGAAAAAAATTTGAAAAAAAAACTGGATGTCTACATCGCGAGGTCCGTCAACTCCGTAGCTCGGCGAGAAAATCTACAGAGCATTGCGCTCTCAGTAATCGCCTCATGTACCGGTGTAGCAGAGTGATGATCGAGCAGCCCAGAGGGATATCCTCAGACCTGAAAGCCACACAGACCAACTCCTCACCGAAGCCAGGCCTTTATCCTCCCATTTCCCACTCGATCCGCCCAAGACGAGGTTTGGTCGAGTTCTGGGCCGGTGGGAAATAGTATTAATCCGTAGCTGGACGCAGAAACAAAAAGCCGGGCCTCCGCATCGGCGCGATCATCCCATAATGAGAGAACTATATCATCGTCCCCGAGGCTTCATCAGAATTGTTGTTCTTGACTTTCTGCAACTACGTCGCGCAATCATGTTTGCCGTGTCCTACTCTTTACGCCGAGGGCATTTGGCGCTAGCCCCTTCAAAATTCTCCCCCCCGCCCAGGCAATTTTAGCCTGTAAAACCTTGCCTGCTGTCCTCGCGTCTTCCGTCCTTCAACTCTCTTCTTCCACCATCATCCGGAGCTTCGCTTCCCCATCAACCCCCATCTTCTATGCGCGTTTTCATCGCTCCCAGACCCAATGAATTCACGCGAGCATTCGGATATGCCTCCGGCCCCTTCCTACCCGTCCCCCAACGCGGCGCAGATGGGTCAGGGTGCCATGCCGTACTACACCGCGAACCGTCAGTTGACCACCGATGAACTGTTGTCCGCTGAGCTGTCGCGCGAAACCTCCGGCCCCGGAATCAATGATGGCCCTAGCAATGGTGTCCACCACGGCCAATCGATGGTTTTAGGGTCTTCCAATCCCGGTGGTCCTGATATGGGCCGTCCGTCCTCGCCAGATCCCCATCAACAACACATGCTTCAGTTTACCCCCAGCCAGCAGGTGGGCGTGGATCCCAATCACGACTTAAGCTACGGCGATCAGAGTGCGAGGAGGAAGAGAACGAAAATCTCACGCGCTTGCGATGAGTGTAGGCGAAAAAAGGTACGGAGATCATTTTTGTTTTCCCATCCCCTCGCGAGACGCGCCTGCCCAGTTTTGTCTCACGCCACCCTCACTTAGGTCCGTTGCGATGCGAGCTCCGAATCTGGCGTTGAAACATGCTCGAACTGCCGTCGCCTGGGTGTTGTATGTCAATTTAGTCGTGTCCCAATGAAGCGTGGTCCTAGCAAAGGGTAAGCAACACGCAATCGCTGCTTGGTCCTTGACAAGGTCGTTCGGCTTACATGACATGATAGTTATATCAAGGAGCTTGCGGAGCGTCTTCATACACTTGAGAGCCAGATGCAGCCTGCCATGGTCCACCCCGACATGCAATACCAGGGTATGAATGAAGTGTCGTCTCCGAGGGCCTATCAGGACTTCTCCCCGCCAATGGATGCGGGCGCAATCGGTCGGAAGAGGACATTTTCTGTATTTGATGGGCTTCCAAGTTCTTCATTTACTCAACCAGCATTCAACTCTCGCTCTCAGAATGCCTTCGGTTCGCCTTACCCTTGTTTCACACTCGCTTCATGTCGCTGACTGTCTACTAGACGCGGGAGAAACTTCGACAGATCCATGCAACCCGGCAGTTGTAGGGGGCTCAGCACCAAAACCAGGAAATATTTTCTGGGCTACCGGAAACGAGGGCGAGCTTCCATCTGGGCTTGAAATGTCCGATATGCCTAAACAAGCAATAGACGAGGATATGACTCCTCTGAGTGTGGATGAGGGAGCTCTCAATGCGTGGGTTTACCTGAACTCTCCCCTTGAAGTATTCGTTTACTAATTGAAATACAGTTATTATCAACAAATCCACCGTGTCCTGCCTATTCTGCCACATTCCAAAGATCGTCTATTGGAGCTGCTTCATCAATGTAGTCGTGAGGTGCAGGAAATTTTCCTGTACAGCCTTTACACCTTAACTCGTGTCAATATCGATCGCGTGATCAGCACTTTCGAGAGGGTGACGTCGTATGATAATGCGCAGGACTTGCTTCTATACTACAACCGCCAACCCGCCATAGCCCGTCCAACCGGTGTCAACTTGATATGGCTCCAGAGTATGCTCCTCATGATACTCGACTGCGATTTCCGTGGACCCGACAATTTTGTTCTAAAGGATGGCGTGCCTAAGCATTCCTTGATTCAGACGGCCACCAAGCTTGGTTCGGATATGGCAAAGGGCCTTGATCAATTAAAGTCCAAGCGATCATCTGATCCCGATGTTGATTCGGATCCGAATCTTGTCAGGAGGAACTGGGTAGCCTTGGCTATCTTGACCCGCTGGTACGCCATCAGCGTGGCAGACCCTAGTGTTCTCGGATCCTTCGAAATCGGTGGGCGGGAGGATGAACGAGTTCTCGGCCCGGTAACAGCAGGGATTGCCTGTAAGTTGAATACCGCCTTTACCTTAAGCCCACCTACTAACGCCAATAGCGTACTCCACATTCCTCATTGAGATGGTCACCCTCGCGGCGGTTGATCACAACGTCTGCCAAACCAACTCTGGCATGGGTCGTGTTGTTGGGGCCAACCTATTAGCATCTCTTGAGCGTCTGTCAGGCGTCGACGATTTCCAAAAGCCCCATGAGGTATCAGACGACGGCGCACCTCACGGTTTTGTCGAGAGTCTCCAGAATCAACTCTATTGGACTATCCGATTATTGATTAAGCGACACATTTTTGTCTACAGCCCTTATGAGATTGTATTGTGCGCCGAAGAGGTCATCAATGAGATTCACAAGGCTACCTTGCAGTCTCGCCTAACAACGCCGTTCGACCTCCATAGTTTGGCCTTGGCCACCATGACTCTTTTGGAGGCGTCAGTGATTCCCGAGCACTCAAACGAGTGCTGGGAGACGCTAAAGAAAGTCGAAGAGATTCTCGATCACCGCGAACGACGTGACCCTGAATCTGCAGAATTCGGAGATATCTTCCTTACCGCAGCGTGGGACAACAAGATCCGCATTTTCTTGGAGTGGAGACGGACCAAAACGCAGGAAAGTCAGCTCCAGGACCCCAACCTAAACAAGTCCGGTTCTGCTGCGCCCCCAGTCATGGGACCGAATGAACAGAGATCTCTCCAGCATCTTGCAGATCTCGCCGTCGGTGCTGAAGGCTCAGTAGCAGCCAATGCCTCACCCCCACCTCCTGCTCTTTCATCTACGGAAAATAACGTGAGTGCGACGTCGCCCAACCTGGCTTCAGTCTCTCAATCGCCGGGTCGTGTCGTCGTTGACTTCACCCTCCTCACAAAAGAAGGCTATCTAAACGTCTTCTCTGGATTAATCTATCGTCGGTCTCGCTAGGGTTGCGTGTTCTATCTTTGGCTAAACTGGAAAAATCTCGCTCTTTTCGGTATCTTGAAAAATCGAGTCTGCTTAACCACAAACTGATGTTTCTTACGCTCAACAAAATATAGAAAAAAGGAAACCTTTCTACCTTTTTTTTTTTTTTTTTTTCAAATCTTTAATTTAATTTCCTTTTTCTTCTTCTGGGATGGGTTTAATGGTGCTCATGTACTTTAACGGATAGATCAAATGGAACGAACTATCCGTGAGGTCTTAGTTTGGGTGTAACAGCAGCCCATTCAACATACAACCAGATGACTTCGTCTTACTATAGCTAGTTGTACTACCTTCTAATTCAATCTCTTATCAAGCTTGACTTTGCTATTTATAGTAAACATAAGTGCAAAAGTAATGAATCGTCTACCTCGTACATCAAATCAACCTTTGCTTGAAAAGTCATCGAAGTAATTCGGTTTAGAAAAACACGAAGCATGAAATAAATCGTGATGAATATAGAGAAAGGACTACTTTCCGAAAGCGACACGTTTCCATATCCCCTCGACATCCTGACAGAGTTGGAGAAACTGGTCGTCCTCGAGGTGTGCACAGATCCAATTATCCACCCTTGCTGTACGCTCTACAGAGGGGGCTGAGAGATATAAAGATAGGTCTGCAGTGGTGAGAATACCCGGACTTCGTAGTGTTTGGTGTATCCCTGGTGCACTTTCATTGATTGAACTCACATGACCGTTCTGTTCGAGGGAAGGGCAGCCATTTGTTTCTACTGCCGGTGTGTTTTTCTGCATATAGCTTGTTTGAGCGATTCTTGGGTAGTCGTCTGTGGCATGCTGGGCTGGGTTCTGCTTCGCTGCTGCTGCTTGGGTAGGTGTGTCTGATGTAGGGATATTCTGGCTTGCATCTAAAGGCAAGCATTGGTTAAAATACACCTTGGAAAGAGCGAAGGGGAGCCAAAGAGCAGAGCTGCAATTCTTACTTGGTTTAGATATCTTGGTCGAATTACCAGCCGTTCCGGCTCCTGTCAGGGCTCTCTTTGCGGCCGGTTTGGAGAAAGGAAGTTCTCTTTTAGGGGGCAATATCTGGTCCAGACTTTGGGAGTTGCGATTAGCTATATTGGTTGTAGGTCTCGAAGAAATTTCACTGAAGGTGCTGTGAAATGGGTCGTGGCATAAGGGCGCTGCTTCAAGAGAGGGGTTTACGCTATAATTTGTGCCATCGAAAGCGGTTGCGCTTGAAGATGAAGAGGGTAGAGATGAAGCTAATAGGCTAGTTAGCACAATCGATCATTGTCAATGATTGGGAGAAAGTACCGGTCTTAACACTCGAGACTAAGGTAGAGGGTGTAATCGGCGAGTGTGAGGGGAATATACTATTGTTTGACCGCGATATTCCAATTTCTCCTGAAAGAAACAAATTTTCCTGTGCACAAGAAGTTGTTCGAACAGATCCCATATTCCATTGTGACGAAATTTGTCTCCGTGGAGCTGGCAGTGTATTGACAGTCGACTCGGAAAACGGGCACTTGATATCGCTTAGAATAGCTAGAGCGGTGTAGTAGTCGCGATCTGAGGAGAATTTGATCTGGAATCGATGAATCTATGTCCATGGTCAGAATGGGGGTATGTTAGAAGCCATTCAAAGAGTACACGAACATATGCGTTGCTCTTTGGATATTTAACTGCAAGGCAGGGTAGCTTGACAACGACAGCAAATGGTTGCTTTTTAAACCCATTTGTTCTCGGCTGATTTTGGCCTTCGAACTCTCTAACAAGAGTGCTTATGTCAATTTCTTCCTATTTTGAGAACGTTAGCTGGATAAGAGAGGTCGAAAGCTAAGAACGGACAAGGGGCTCTTGATCGCGGAGGACTCTCAGCATAGTTTTCTCTGGTGAAGGGGTAGCTGTTGTATACTTCTCGAATGTACAAGCTATATCGCTGTTTCCAATGATATGGGTCCAGTTGAGAGGGCCCCCATGGTTGATGGAAGTGGAGGTATAGGAGAATTTGGCAAGAGACAGACGAGCCAGGGGAATAGGCTCTCGAGACTGATGGGGGCGCCGATACATTGCATTGACTAGTGATAATAAAGCAATTAAAAAGATGAATGCTAATATATTAGTTTAAAAACTGACGATGGCCTTCTAATCTTAGTAGATCACGGAGAGTTGAAGTTGGTCAGTGTCAAGGATGGCAGATGATCTCGGAGCTGCCAGGATTATTCGCCATTATTTAACGCAAGCGGGGGAAACTCTCTCCAAGCAATTCCATCGCCTGATAAGGTAATTTTATTCCAATTGTTACTCACACATAGTGTGAGCATCATACCTAAATGTAGCAGTCAAGTCAATTATATTGCGGAGTATATATACTACCGAATCCGGAAATATATATGCCTTTTTTGTCAGGCACAAATTTTGGCGCCTTACCGAAAAGGCAAACACATCAAACATAACCAGAAGAGGAAACCCCGGGTCCATAGATATTCCGAACATGCGCCTCAGGCCGGAAGCTGGAGAAGCGCGGACTTTTTGCCTGTGGTCGTGAAGACGGATCGATCGCAGGATCAAGCTGGTTGACCCCAACCAAGGAATTGACGCTCGGATTCAAGCCGTGCTAGTCGCTAACAAGTTCTCATACCTGCGCCGAATCATCCCTAGTTTCGCTCTCATCTCTTTCCACGCCATTCGTTGTATCGCGGCTTTGCCTTGTTCGTCCTGGACTCGCGATAGCTCAGGACCGCGCCCAAGCTTGTCGACTATTCGCGGGACGAGCCTCATATCGACTTAGCCAACTCAGCCATCGCCGTTGAAGACATCCGTCCCATCCTTCGCGTGGGCAAAGGAAGTAGGGAAGGAAAATCGGAGAACCACTCACCACTCTAGACGGATCTTGCGCGTCTCGTTCCCGGATTATCCAGCTGAATAAACGTGATTTAATCCGCATTCCGTGTGCTATCTGCCAACTGTTTAAGCTGATAGAGCGAGGGATTTGGGCCAATTCTGACCTTACTGAGCGCCCAACACCGACGCGACAAGAGCTAAAGGCACCAAGCAGATCTTGGCTAACGTGTGAGGAGAAAGTCCTTGCCCAAAATGAGTACTCAAACCCACCGCACATCCCTACGAGGTAGGTGCTGCTGCTACTAGTGCTATTATATCTCTTTTTCTACTTTCAAACTCACATTCTTTGACTGCAGAGGGCCTGCGACATGCTCCTAAGGCCAACCAACCCTTCATCCCGGACACCGCTCCCGTTCGCCGCTCACATATCCACCCAAATCAGTCTCCGCAACCAGGGGGCTTAGTTCAAATACATTCAGATTCCCCTGCTCACCTGAATAGCCCCGGTGCTTCGGCCGATAATTGGGAAGGGAAGGACCAGAAGGTTCCTATGTCCACACGTGATGTTCTGACTCCAGGAAACCGACCAGGCCTATTCATGAGTTTACACGATAGGGGGAAGGTTGTGAAGCAACCTGACTTCTATGATCCCTATTTTCCGCTAAGATTTCTCGAGGTTCCCAAGTGTATGTTCGCGCCTCCTTATAATCTTTGTTTCCCCATGGATTGTTTTTGCAGCTGACCAGTCTGATAAGCCGATCATATCTATAAGCGCGCCCATTATGGCTTACAATCTGGAATTCCAGATGAAGTCGACTTTGCACTATATCACCTAGTTCAAATATCGAACCAACGAGGAGATAAATTCAAGTTTGAGGGCTTTCCTTTGCTCGCCGAGAGCTTGATGATGAAAGCCATCGATATCTCCATTCTCTGTACTGGAGTAAAGTGGGAGCTTCAATACGATTTCCACCAGCCACCAGATCGTGTCAATGTTCTAAACTCCTTGCGCGGCACACGGGATCTCCTGGAGAGAATCAAGAAGATACCGATAACATTACCTGAGGACACCCTCGAAACATACGACTTTAACCACCATCTTCGCAACATTAAAGAGGCCACCCTGATTCTCAGGAACATGGTTCTATTAAAGGACAACGCATATTATATCTCACGTTACGCCAACGGCCTATTAAGAGATTTCCTGGTTATCATGATAAATATTCCGAACCAGGCCCGATTAAACGAGATAAAAAATGATGCGCTAGATATCGCAGAGGAAGTTACGAAATTTCTGAAAACGGACCCGGAAGATCCGCTCTGGATGTCGCTGCTTAACTGCCTTGAGTCTCCTGATCGTGCTCATGTAGTACGTGCTCTTTGGGCTCTAACGCACTTCTCGACTGAACTGGATGAACCTGAAGCAAACCGGGCAATGGAGCGCATGCCCAAAGAGACGCTACAACAGCTGTACTTCCTCACCCTACTTGACTTGGACAAAGATATTCTGAGCGGTGCGCTCGACTTCTGGTATCAATACACACTTTCTCGAGAAAATGTTGAAAGCATGATTGACGTTTTCAACTTTTCAACTATTTTTGTCCCTCGCATGCTTGCGCTTTTGACACACGAGGGTCGACCAAGCAAAAAGGAAACCGTATTGCAGGAAGAGAAAGTGGCTCCACCAGCGTTGGATATACCACGTGTTCCACAAGAACTCCTGAAAGATCTGATGGAGCTCTCGGAACCCGAAAGGAGTTCTCGCTGGCTGCGTTGTTGCTTTGTGGAGGACCCAGAGTGTGAGATCACGCAGATTGCGCTTTGGCAAGCTTACCAAAGCCGATTTGCTGACCCTCGTATCCCTGGTGGTGGAGTTTTACCAGCAGCAGAGTTCATAAAAAATGTCAGCACAACATTTACCAATGCGCAAGCGCAAGTTATTAATGGTCCCGGATCGACTACTCGGTTTATCATTAAAGGCATTCGACCGCTGGAAACTGCTTATACTTTCCAAGGATTTCCTTACATTTATTGCAAGTGGGCTGATAATCTCAAACCTTCCAAGTCTTGTCAGCGCGCTTTTACAACACCCATAGACCTTCGCAACCATGTCTTTTCGGAGCATATGAACCTTTCAACGACCGAAACGCCTGGCCATTACAATCTAGAAAATGCCGAGTCAGCCGTACACACTTGTCTCTGGGATAACTGCTTTAAGTTCCGTTCATCCGGCCCAAGTACCAACACCGCTATGGTCGCGGGCCATGTCTCCTCTCATTTACCGGAAGAGCGACCCGCAGATGCAGAGCCGCCGATTTCGAAACGTGCTGTGCTGCAAGACCGCATTGTCCGTAAATGGTTTTACATGGACACGCCAGTCAGCGAGAGGGGAGAACCGGTTGGAGTGGCATATAAAGCGGCTCTGGTCCTGCGTAACCTTGCCAGAAACCTACCTAACGGTATTGCGCCCAACTTTGATGGCCTTTCGTGGAAGAAAGCCGTTTTCCTGAGCCACCGCCCAAAGATCATAGAGATATGGGATCGCAACAGGTCGCTTCGCAAGGAACTGACCGAGCTGATTATGATACTAGAGAAGGAGGAATATTATTAACAGGGAAAAGAAAGAAAAGAGGCAAAAGAAAGCAAAAATATAAAGGCAACTTCGAAACGCCCCCTTTTTAACCATCCGATTTATCCAAATCGTTTACCTTTTTCCTTCTTTTCCTTGTTGGCGTTAAATTTCTTCTTCCCTTACCTTATCCCTGTGTCTCTTGTACGAATACCCTGGATTTTTCTCTAATATTTCAACTGCGGTTGGGTTTCTTCTTCCCTTTACCACTTTCACACGGCCTATGAGTATACAGGACTGCTATGATTGTGGTAGCATTCTACTTGATAAAAAATACCATCAGACCCCATTGAGCCATGGGGTCTGGATTTCCATCTGAGCTATGCGGCGTCTGGGTCACGGGGTAGAAATGGAGATTGGCTGTTTTGTTTTTTTACTTTTGTCATTTGATTTTTCTCTTTCCTTTTTTTTTTGCTATTGCCAACTGCGGCTCTTGATCTTTTGTCTCGCTATAATATTGCTAGTGTTTTGGACAAGTGTACTATAGGGAGTCGAACTAAATGGGAGAACAGATTTCGATTACAAGATTGATACCTGAACGCATTGGACCCAATAGTTCGATATTTGCCTAGGGAAGAATAGAAGTATTTTGTAGATCACTGATAAGTGTTTCACATCCAAAAATCAGCGTTGCACTCTTGTCGGGATATTGTTGGATGTTCGGATCTGGCCATCGGTCAACCAACAAGTATACCTACCTAGGTGAGTAGGTAAGTACATAAGTCAACGTAGCATTCGAAGCTGACTGCGGTGTGGTTGCAGATGACACCTTCATACATAGTCTAGGGTCTCTTATTCCTGAGTCTTAATTTGAACCCCCAAATCCCTAGAAATAAACCCTGTGACGATCGATAGTTCTTCAGCGCATTCCCTTGACAGCTGTACCGTTCAAGTAATCTTTTTTTTTAATCGACCGATTCGGGGATAATCCGTAGAAATATGCTTGTGATAATGTACCCTAGTACCTAAATGGGTGGTCAACCAATTGCCCCAAGGCTAACACTGGGGAACCACCTAGCATCCTCTTTGACTCCCGTGAATGATGGTGGGGAACTTCTCCCTTTCTTTCGATCCCATTCAGGCTAATAGAATTGAGTCGGATTCAAGCTTAGACTATTATCCTCATGCGTCAAGACGAGTCGTAATACTCATGGAGAGCTCCACCCACAAAGGAACACTGAATCGAATAGTCTGATGATCCGACCAAGAGCGATTTTAATTCAGCCTGGTGAAGGATTCAATCGATTCGATGATTGCACCTGAGAGGAATACTGAGTGCACGGACAGAAGCCATCTTGATTAGCTTTGGGACACTGGGAATCAATGAGAAAGACATCCGGATAGTCATATTATAGGACACGAGAATTACTGGGACGGAGGATCCATGAAAGCGTGCCTGTTACGAGTCTTCCCCACGTGGACCGACCTCGTCCTGATACTTCTGCTCCCTCAAGCTCAGCTCCTTTCCACTGGGTCAACCCACGTCAGAAAAGCTAATCACTGTGCAGGACGCATTCTTGCATCACCCATTTTGCTTCTGTCGGGTCATTTCACCTGTCCTTTATCCTTCTGCTTTCCAACTCAATCCGTGCGGCCAATAATGGCTGCAACTTCAGTCGGTCAACCCGAACTCTTTTTTTGTCTCCACCACCTTCCCAGATCGGAATGAAGCACGCCAATAGATTCGTGGTTGGATCGACGACGCTAACAACGCAGAACATTGTCACTATCCCACACCTAGATGCTTGGGTGGGCCTCTCAAGCTGTTAGCGTCGTATTCCGCGTGTTTTGATGGCGCTAACAACTGCACTATCACAACAAGAAATTCTGACAATTTTGCCGAACCCTCAACTTGTCCGTTGGTGTCAATCGTCATCACTCTGCCCCCCTGCAGGCGGGAGAGGTCACCGGCAACGGGAACCCGGGCTCTGATAGATAAGTTTCCCATTACATGTATGATCGACAGTGGTTATATTTATCCGGAGATGCGGGATACAATATTTACGGAACCAAGGTTGACGACGTTCAGCGGCACTTAGCGCTGGGGGGGGGGGGGGGGAATTCGTGTTCATTCTGAAGTGGCAAGACACCGCCTCCTGCCTGGCTCTGTGGTCTCCCCCACCAAACGTGACAAATATGCATGCTTCTACATACAGATATGTATCCAAGAATCGATTCACAAACAGCCGGAAACTGCTACTGGCTGAGAGATCGTACCTGAAACGCTAAATCCACAGCCTGATCGCATCCCTGCCACCGACATTCTGACCGTCATTCCAGCAGGCTTCTGATTTGGCGTCTCTCTGACCACTCTACATGATCCAATGCACCGTTGACCAAAGCTTCCGGCTCTCATTCAAGGAATCAAAGCCCGAAGGATACCGGAGAATTGGCAAAAGGAAAGAAAAAAAGTCCTGGCACTTGTCATTGGTATATGCGCGTCAGTAGAAGGGAGACCGCCTGTTAAGGTCCCCGAAAGAAAGTCTCGTACGAAATACACTCTTAGGACACGAAGAATATTCGATGGCCCTTTTTTTGCCTTTCTTCAGAGAGGTTAGCCGCCTCCAGCAGGGCAAATGGAATCGAAAATTAATGTTCTTGGGGTTACGGTTATTATTATTTATTCTTGATTGCAAAGCACATTTTCTAGAATTGGTCAAGGGTCGCGAAGTATGGATTATCGACTTATTCACGGTGTAATGTGAGTACTTACTCCGCCTTTGCAGGTTATTATTTACACCAATGTGTCTCCGCATCTGTCTTAGGCTCTCAATAGTCAAGGTGGGCTTGGTGTGAGAACCCTGGATCGTGATGATCCCTAGTTGGCAGTTCCTGGCGTTATCACCAAAGAAACCTAATTCTTGTGCAAAAGCTTGCGGATAGCATGCCTAGCCTATTCTACAAACCAACCTCTGAGCACATGGAGATAAATTCCGTTCAGCACGTGGATTTTTGACCTGAGCTTCGTCATTATTGGAGGACTAACGACATTTACCTCCGGAGTATTGTTCTTTTTCGACACTCGCCGCGATGCATACTGAATATGTACATTCTGCAGCACGATTTCTGATAGGCTAGTGTGGCATCTGCACGGGCTTTTCTTTCCCTGTTCTTTGACAATAATCCATCATTGTGATCGTGATTACTATTCTGGCAAATCTTGCCCCTGGAGGCAAGCTGGACGGACCCCAGGTTCATGGATATTAGCCCATTCGAGGATGATCTAGCCTGCCAAATGGCGGTTCATAGTAACCCACTGTTTTTGACGAGCTTCTACTTGGCATAAGCGATCCCCAGGCCCATCTGATTATGGTTGCACTTATCTTATACGGAGGAGATATCTTTAAGTTTTCCATACATTTTTCCTAGAGGCCCCATTTTCACCAACTTTTCTTCAAATGCATTGATTTTACACCTCCTTCTTGACACCCATTTGAAAATGAAGTTTTAAAGAATTGCAGGCGGTGCCAGTCCCAGACCTTCGAAGATTAAGTCGGGCCTCCATACTCAAGCCACTTGTTTGCTGGTCTCCACACTCTTTTTTATAATATCTTACAGTTTTTTCTTCATCTCCCCTTCCCTTCATTGTCCCTCCCCAAGGTCCCGAATATCTTCTCTTCTTCACGGCTTTCGAATGGAAAAATGTCGTCAATTGGCGTACCTCGCGGTCGACAGGCCTTGGTGGTCAGTGCCGTCTTCACCTGCCTGGCCACCTTGCTCACAGCGGTTCGCATCTACACGCGAGCATTTCTGGTGAAACAGATGGGTGCAGATGACTGGACCATTCTAATATCTCTCGTAAGTTTGCGGACCAGAACACCCACCTGAAAATTTACACTCCAACTGAACGTACATACAGACATTTAGCTGGGCATTTTTCGGTCTCTTCGTCGGAGGTTCGTTCCCCCTTCGTATCTTTACCCCTCCCCTTCTCGGTCCTGGGGTGTAACTGCATTGTGTATCCACAGCTAACGTTTGTGCTTCACCGCTGGCAGAGACCGCATATCTCATGGGCGAGCATGTCAACAAGATTCCTCCTGAAACCCTCACTAAACAAATGATCGTAAGTTGCACTCTCATTGAGAATCTTCTTTATGACTAAATAATGTTTTATAGCGGTTATACTGACAAATATTATGCGTACAGTGTTTCTGGGCCTCGGTTCCAATCTATCAGGCTACCCTAATCACCACTAAAGCTTCTATCCTCCTGCAGTACAAACGCGTTTTCTCCACTCCGCGCATGCGACTAGCTTGTTACTTTATGATCGGCTCCCTGGGAGTCTGGGGAACATGGGCTTTCCTTAGTGCATGGGTCAATTGTGTTCCAGTCGCCAAATTCTGGAACGATAGTATCGAAGGCTACTGTCTCAACAAGAAAGCTCTCTGGTTCTCTAATTCAGCCATCCATATTTTCACTGATATTCTACTTCTTATCTACCCCATGCCGGTTCTGAAGAAGCTCCAACTTCCCTCTCGCCAGAAGTTTGCGCTTATGGGTATTTTCGCTCTCGGTGCTTTGTGAGATTCTCTGCATCAAAACTATCCTGTTCCTTGCATCTTTGCTAACAACGTTCCTCAAGTGTCCTCGTCACAAGTATACTACGTCTACGAAGTCTTCTAATAATCTCCGAATCTACAGACCCAACCTGTATGCTCTCCCTTCCCTAACTTATCCCTAAGCATAAAAAAGCATAAAAAAGGGAAATATTGATACCAATAACCTGCAGATGACAACGTCGGAGCCGCCACCTGGTCCGCAGTAGAATGCAACGTCGCCATCATCTGCGCCTGTCTCCCGGCAACCCGCGGCTTCATCTCCAAACTCATCCCCAGATTCTTCTCCACCCGTCCCAGCAAGAGCACAACAAACCACTACAATCAGGGAGGTCGGACCCGCACGACGAATGTCACAGGTCTTCAGGCCTCCGCAGCAGCAACCTCCCCTCACTCACCGCGCTTCCCCAAGGGAACCCTAGGAAACTTCAGTCGACGCGGCGATAGCGACGATTTCTCGGATCCGCCGACTCCGCTAGGCGATATCAAGATTACGACGGTTCTGTCGCAGGAATCCGTGTTGAATGGTCTCCCACCACAGGAGGAGTATTCGAGTTTGCGACGTTTAATCAATGAGTAGATTTATTCGGGTTTTTTTCGTCTTTTCCTTCTTTTTTTCTTCCCTCACTATTTTTTTGTCGGGACCTTTAATATGGCTATATTCTTCTTCCTTCAGCTGTTTATTTTTTCTCCTTCGTTTTCCAAATATTCCCTTTTCACCTTTCTTTCTTTCTTTTTTTTTTCTTTTATCTTCCATATATCTTCTTCTCCTGAGTCTACTCGCTTCCTCCTCCTGCGGCTGATACCAGCTCGAGAAGAAAGGTCTGACTACTTGTTTTTTGAACCGAGTGACGATAATGACATACAAAGTATACCAAAGGCGCAAATAAGTTCTCTATATACACTAGAAATCCGAAATAACTTTGAAATATGAGGTCATTTCCCCTCTTCCCCCCCTCATCTAGGAAAGTTCTAGATATCATTTAGTTACTCCGGGGATAGCCCAAGTACTTGGTTTTTAGTTGAAATATAGTTTCATTTTATAACCGTCCAAGTGTCTCAGTCATGACCTCATCGTGAGCACGTTAAGAAAAAGAGTAATGAAGGTTAATAACAAGGAGGATAAGTGAAGCGAATCAAATCACATTGTGATCTCACGCTCGAGTCTCTAAAGAAATAATATAAGAAGGGTAAATTCCCACATATGTGCAAATTTGTGGGGGGGCTAAAATGGGAAAAGTGCGAAGGGCGAGGACAGATCAGACGCGGAAAAAAAGAAGTATATGAAAATGACTATGGTGGCGATTAAAGAAAGAAATAACTCAGCAAGAAAAAGGGAATAATACAAATATGAGGAGAAATTACTCCCAAACATTAGAGAATAGGTCATCAGCTCCACCAAACCCGCCTGCCGGTTTAGAGGAAGCATTCGCATTAGGATTCGTGGCATTGCTGGAGGTGGTCGTTCTGTTCGAAGATGGAACTGGTGCTGCGCTGGCCCAGCCACCGAAATCTTCGTCTTCTGTCACGGTGGGTGCCGGGGGCTTGGAGCTGCTCGCCGAGGAACCCCAGCCAGCGCCGATATCGTGGGCTGTCAGGGTATCTGGGATTTTCATTGTAGAAGCATTAGAGGTAGCAGCAGGAGGTGCTGCGGGTTCGGGGGTGCCCCAGGCATTGCCGCCCCAGGGATCGATGGCTACTGGGTTCATGCTTGGCACAGAGGCAATGGGAGCGGGTTTAGGGGCTACTGGTGCTTGGGGTGCTGGAGAGCTGAGGTTGAACGCGGATTTCAGCTCCTGCTGAGGGGAAATACTTGCAGCTGGTCGCGGTGGAGGCGAAGTAGTGGCAGGAGGGGGAGACGCGAATCCGCCGAACAAATCATTAGACAGAGACGATGAGGGTGGTTTTGGTTTAGATGGCGGGGGAGAAGCAAAGCTTGAGAATCCAAAGTCATGTCCGTTAGACGAGATTGAGGTGGTACGGGACTGAGGCTTGGCCGGAGGAATAGTGGGAGATGTGAGACTGTCGAACAGGCCGCCACCACCACCACTACTAATGGATCCAGTAGGGGAGGTGACCTTGGGAGCTGCGGGGGCAGCCTTGGTGCTGCTGAAGTTGGTCAAACCGGCAAATGGCGAGGGTTTTTCGGCGGGCTTGGAAGCCGGAGGGGAGGTGGTGGATGGGAAGCTGAGGCCGCTGAAGGCGTCCGTCAACCCACCCATGTTAGACGAGGAGCCGGAATGAAGCGGCGGGGAAGCCAAATCGCCGAATGAGGAGGTACGTTCATGCTGCGCTGGAGCTGGTTGGGGCTTGGAGTAAAGTGATAGGATAGATTGTTTCAAATCCGGTCTGGACATTCCGGATGAACCAACGGGCGTAGATGCGGTGCTAGCCGGGCGATTGGGGGCTGCTGGGGGGGCACTTCCAAAGAAATCGAGGCCAAGCAATGAATCCCCAGGTCGTGCAGGCTTAGGAGCAGACTGAGGCTGCTGCTGTTGCCTGGGAGGTGCGCGGATCGAAGGCTCCGTGGTGCTCGGGCGGACTGGAGGGGAAATATCATCCGCAAAGAGGTCGATAGATGCTTGTGGGCGATGGGTGGTAGGTTGACTAGGTGCTGCCCCCCGTTGAGATGCCGAACGCTCGATCTTCGCCTTTTCCTGCACGACCGCAAGGGGCTAGCGGTAAGAAGACAGTCAGTCAATACTCCAGCAAATATAAAAACAAATGCGAGAGAGGGGTAGTCAACTCACAACATCATCATCGCCGGTATCCAGGGTTGCGGGGTCGGGCATTCCGCCGTCCATGACCCACCGTTTGGATTCATATTTAGTTCGAATAAAATTCTCGATTTTCCTACATATATTTTGCCGTATTAGGGAGGATCACTCGTAGGGTGCAGCTAACGATTCCACTCACGCTTCCGATGGGACGTGGCCGGGTGCCAACTTCGCTTCCCAGTATCTGCCAATTAACATGTCAGCCTGCAGCCCACACAAACCAAGTGTTGTCCTGGAAGGATACATACTTATTTGCTCTAGCATTGCCCCATCTCACGACGCTCTGGAGCTGCTCGTCGGTCCAGGCATCCAGATCCACCGACTTCACCCTACTGATATGGGTGCCCATGCCCCGGTGAATGCCCGAACAACGAATACATATAAAGATACCGAGATTCCAGGAGGCCCATCGAGGATCTAAGCCGGCAATTGTCAGTCATGAGCCTGTGTGCGGAGGCGACAAGTACGTATATTCCAAAGCTGGACTCACGTTTGTTGCGCTTGCAATCAGCACATATCTTGTTCTGTTCGAGTTTCAGCAGCGTTTTGATTGTCTGCTGATTCTGAGCAGCCTGGCTCGGCGTCGCACGGCGAGACATAACAACTGGGTGCTCGTACACAATCTAATCGAGAGACTAGCTGAAAGAGTAGGGGAGGAGAGAGAGAACAAAAAGGGTGCGCCTATGGGATGGAAAAAGGCAGTATGAGACGCAAAGGAAGGAGATGGATGCCGGAGTGACCTGAATTGATTACCACCAAGTGGCGGATCGGATGCGGTGTCGGCTGTGGGGCCTGAGGCACCAGCTTCCCTGCCCGATACGGAGAGCTGCATGTGCCCATGAGGCAGCAACAATCATAAATCTATTCGCCAGGTTTTATTTCTCTTGCCCAACCATTTCAATTAACTATACATCATAACACTATCGATACTCTACGTATATTCCCGGGGAAAACTTCACGCTTTAGCCTTGGCCTCCTCCCCTTCACCCTCGGTGAACCGCAAACTGACGCTATTCACACAATGTCGCTCATCAGTGGGCGTTGAAAATCCCTCTCCCTTGAAGACATGGCCCAAATGCCCTCCACAGCTGCTACATGTAATCTCCGTGCGCTCCATCCCATATGAGTTGTCTACGTGTCGAGTTACCGCGTTGGGGATGGAATCGAAATACGCAGGCCATCCGCAGCCGGACTTGAACTTGTGATTTGCTTTGTAGAGAGGGGCATTGCACCCAGCACAGTGGTAAACCCCCTGGGAAGGATAATGGGAGTCATACTCGCCAGTGCCAGGTCGCTCTGTCCCCTTTTCGCGGAGGATCCGGAATTGCTCTACAGGTATTTGAGTGTTAGAGCTGATTTTCTCTGGTAATCTCGTAAGCGGGGAAAACGTACCAGGATTGAGCACTGCGCGCCACTCATCCTCACTTCGCTGGTCTGGAACAGGGGCCATATTGTTGTTGTTGTGGGATTCAGGTTTTGCACTTGAGCCGAAGAAAGAGCTGAGGAATGGAATGGCAGGAGCGGGTTTAAGAGCGGTTGAACCTGATATGGGAAGAGGCAGTCGAGTAGGGGGGCGAGAAGAGGGGATTTTAGTGAGGGGCGAAGCGAGGATGCGGAGGGCCGTCTTGAGGAGGCGCATCGAGCTAATAGAGTGTTTGGAATCCTTTTCTTCCGAAACTGGGGTCAAGGACGCTCTTATGTAAGTGTGTCTTGACTTAGTTAATTAATGCTAAAATGATCTGTTTGTCGAGGGTTCGCTTGTTGTGCTTATTCCTGGGGGAATCATTTGCCCGATTGTTGTTGAAGTGTATGCTTTACGTCATCAGGTGAAGGATTCCGAATTTCCGATCTATACAATTTTCACATTAAGCTTGACCTGGAAGGTTCTGACTTTAAATTACAAGAAAAGGAGAAAACTAAGGATAATTAGGTTAGAGGAAGGAAATTTCTGTAGTCAGCCACAAGGATTCCCAGTACTCTAGAGCAAGAATATGAGTTAAGAGGTAAATACTCTTCTAACACTAACATGCAGGGTGTAATTAACGTCATATTAGCCCCGTGTATGTTCTTGGACCATTCAATTGATATTCTAGCAGGTGTAGCGGCATTCGCCTAAAACAAGAATACCGAATATCTCTAATGGTACCTACCTAAGGAAGATAATATCTGATCCATATGGTAGCCATTATTGTTGGACTTCAATCCTTGAAGCTCTGCACCAGAGGACACCATCATGGACATAGCTAGCTGCACCCAGAGCGCTATCAACACAATTTCCCAAAACTTTGGATATTTCCAACTTTTATATTATTTACTACTATCCGTTTTCTTCTTGTTCTCCTAAGCCCTCTAGGAAATACTTACCCATGGGAGACTATATGAGCACTGATACCTGCAAGGAATGGCAGCTGCCCACTGGAGACCGCATGGAATTGACTGACCGTAAACGCCTCATGTACTTGCATAATCTCACATAGTTTCAGCAGTATACCTGGCGCTATGCGGGAATTGGGGGCTTGGTCCGTCCGACTGGAAGCCTGCAAATTCAGGCGTCTAGGATGAGGCCTTGGCAACGGTGGGGGGGAAGAAATCGAAGCATTAGAAGGACAAAAGAGGAGATGATATGAGCTCTGGGGATCACAGTAGTAATGCCTTAACCATTATATTCATTTTTATTGTTAGAGTTACAAGTGTACATCTTGCTGGGAGAATAATACTGTGGATAGTGGTTGAGCCGGTCTAGAACCCCTATAGAATCGAACAAGACACCATAAATCACCCTGAAGAAGAGTCAATTCTAACCCAGCTTTGGCTTCGACCTCAACTGTAATGGCTATTATTAGACATGCTGTCCCCATTCCTGCTACTCCTATCTAATTGGTGTCCTTGTGCTCCTCGGTGCCTGAATTATTATTATTTTCCTCTCCCTTTTCGTTTGCGCTTTTGTGACTCTTTTTTTCTTCAACTTTCGTTTGCTCAAATTAACATCAAAAACTGCAGCCATTGCCTGGATACGATTGCATTCTTGAATTGGTTTCTCTGGTTCAAGTCCACATTGGAAAAAGGAACAGTCTCTGGAGGCGCGTCCATTCGTTAATATTCAATATTTTTGCTCTCCTTTTGTGCCCCTCAGGATTCCTCCACCTGTTGCCAGTTCCCGTGACCTGCCGATCGGTCGGAACATCTCCTCCGCTGCTGATTTGCTTGGATTGCTGGCCTAGCCCAAAGGTCGCTCGGTTTATTACTACTGCTGTTATCAACCATCCACCTGTTCAACTCTTACCAGCGCAACTTTTTCCCGTCTCGTTACCCCCTTTCTCCCCCCCTCTCATTTTCGTTCGACACCTGGTTCAACACCGCCAAAGTGTCTTCCTTATTAATGCCCCGTGCCATCTCCTTCCCGCCGGAGGTTGACACTGGGCCGCATCGGCTGGCACCGGATTCCAACATGTCCCAGACCAAGGCCGGCAGGAGGAGAAGGTCGAGCAGCATCATCTATCAGGAGCCTCCGGAGTCCATTGAGCATACCAGTGACCAGGCTGCACTTCCAAACTTGAATGCGAACTGGGTGAATGCCAAGGGTGAGTGACTTGCGTGGGCCGTTGTTGAGCTGTTATTGGATCTTTCACCCCATCACCGACCGGTCCCTTTCTGATCCCCTAGCCTGAACCGGAGATGAGTGTGGAAGGAGTACAGAAGCCACTGACAGTAGTTTTCGAGTGCAGGTGCCTGGACCATCCATTTCGTCTTGATCATTGCCTTGAAGATCTTCTACGACATCATCCCCGGCGTTTCGCAGGAGACCTCATGGACTCTTACCAATATCAGTTACATGTTCGGGTCTTTCATTATGTTCCATTGGGTGCGGGGTATTCCATTCGAATTCAACGCCGGAGCCTATGACAATCTGAACATGTGGGAGCAAATCGACAATGGTGATCAATACACCCCAACGAAGAAATTCCTTCTCTGCGTGCCGATCTGCCTCTTCCTCCTCAGTACACATTATACCCACTACGACTTGACGTATTTCACCATCAATTTCCTTGCTACTTTGGGAGTGGTTATTCCCAAGCTTCCATTTGTACGTCACAGTGTTCACTCCTCCAGCGGGATGGCATGGGTTCTTTTTTCGGCTAACTTGGGTCACAGTCACACCGATTGCGAATAGGACTCTTTTCTGATGGGTTTGAAGAGTGATTGAGGGGCGTTCATGCTTATCTTTTCTTTTCTTATTTCCTTCCTCCTTCCTGTTCTTACTACGTTCTCCGCTTGGCGTTCCAGTCTTGCTCTCCTCGTGTTTTCCAGTTTATTCCCCATCTTTCCTTTACTTCTCTACCTTTTCTTCCTTTTTGTATCTCCTATACTTGCTGCATGTTCTAGGACCAATTCTGCCGGCGAATTAATCCAAGGTGGAGGTTTTCAACGGTCTACTACCAGTGGGGCGCTTTGTTTTGTTAGGGCAAGGAGGGTCGCATTTCGAGAAGGACCCAAACTCCCCTAGAAAAAAGGATGAAAAATAATAAAATACCGCGGAATATAAGGATAGAGGGTGTTCTGATGGAATTTTAAAAAGGGTGCGGGATAGACGAGCGACGAAACGGGTCTTGGGGCCCTTTTTGTCACCACTCATTTCTACTAGATATCCAGATATTCTCCTCTTCTCTCTTTCCTTTTTTTTTTCAGGATGCTTGTCATTACTACTACTTCAATATTACGATTGTCTATCCTTCTTATCCGGTCATTATTTTGCTACCTGTTCCGCCCATGATCAAGAGTGTCCCATAATAGGCACCAGCTGGTTCTGATCATGCAACGAATCTGACCAAATCTGCCAGCCTGACCCGAATTGTGATTGCGTGATGAGATAAGTGGTGGCTGACCTTGTTCCGAGTTCCGTGAAAAAAAGAAAAATGTACAGGGAGCAAAGGCCGAAGAAACAAAGACGTGGGTCGTGATCATCTTTGCTTGATACTATATCTAAAAGTAGACTCATAACAAAGAACATCCACCATAAATCCCGATAAATAATACAGATTATCGCGAAAGGATTTCGATTTATCTTGGAAACCCGAGATATAAAAAGAGCAACATAGATCCCGTCAAACGCCAATTGGCGCTGCTGGGAGTCGAACCTCAGTCCATTTCGGCCACGACGACTTTCGATCACCACCACACTACAGCGCCTGAATTTGGCACGCCGCGCAGGATTTAACGTCTCATCAGTGTCAACCTCCGAATTACCTCAATTCAGCACTTCTGTCTGGAAGAGCAAGAATGGAGATCTTAAGGTCCGGCGTCAACAATATTCTCGAGCTTCTCCGCTTCTACCAGCCTGGCGATATCCGCCGTTCTTCATCTCCGTCAATGGAGCAATCTGAGGACAATGGGGCCTCCCTGCCTGTCTATCACCCAGCTAAATCGCTTCCCTTCGAGCTGGTCCAACACACTGCCATCTTCTTTGAGGAGAAGCTCTGTTCGTTGCCCTCTGTATCCGTCTGCAGTTTCACAGTTACTGACCCGATAATCAACATCTAGACACCCAGGCTCTGACCCTCCTGCTAAACATTCTTACTTCCCATCCCGACGCGTCCCTCCCGACTTTTATCCCCTCCCCGCACCACCTCGCGTTGGCCGCGACATTCCTCGTTCACCCCTCCACCACCGCGCGACCAAAGACCCCAGAGGAGGAGGAAGCGCCCAATGTATCCCTCCGCCTCCTTCGCCTTGTCAACACCCTCGTTGGGCCCGTCTCCGCGCGATTTGACTCGGCTTTCTCCTTCACACACTTTGAGTCCTCTCGCCACGGGAGACGTCGCCATGCAGCCGACGACACCCGCTCCGCACCCAAGAACCCGGCCGTCAACGGCGAGAAGAAGCTATTGAATCTGGACCGTCACATCGACCTGGATCTAGCACAGTTTGCATCGGTCTGGTGCCGCGCGGAAGACTTCTGGCACGCGGTGGGGTGGGCATTTAACTGTGCCGTCTTACACCCGCTACGGTGGGAGCGCTGGCGCATCTGGTTGGAATTCATGTGCGAGGTTCTGGAAGACGACTGGAACGAGCGGAAGAGACTACAGGATGAAGACCCCTCCCATGACCCTCGGATCCTCCAGGACAGCTTGATCATGCAGTACATCAGCCGCTCCAGCGGAGGCTACGCACAAAACCGTCGCATCTTACGCGCCATCTTCGCTGACGGTGGCCCAACGGCCGTCAACGAGTTCCGCGAGGTATTCCACCACGAGCTCAAGAAATCTCGGAAGAAGCCCGACGACCCATCCTCCACCGCCAATAGCAATCTCAAAAAGCGAGAGATGGAAGTCAACATTGACGAGGACCAGTACGGCGATTACCTAACGGACGGGAATTCCTCCACCTCCTCGTCCTCCGCGCGAAACAAACCCGGCCCTAAGCGTCCCCGACGGGCAGCGACAAGAGGCACTGCCCGCACCAGGGCCCAGAAATCCACTGCCCCAACCTCAGACCCAGACCCAGACTCCCTCGACTCCAAAAACATCAACTTTACCCCTTCCGCCGCGGCCGCCACAGGCTCCCTCCTCGGCGACATGACCTCGCTCGCCCTCCGCCAACGCCTCCTCCACCTCCTCTCCATAGCCTCCCAATCCCTCGGGAAACACTCCTTCATCAGCCTCGAAGACCTCTACCACCTCTTCGTCGAGAACATTCGCCCCTTGCCCCTCCCCATCTTCCAAGCCTTCGTCAGCCCCTTCGCCCTCCCCCATTTCTCTCCAGAAGCCCGCACAACCCTCTGCGAATACCTCCTGTTCCGCACCCGAGAGTCCGCCGCCCCAGCCACCGACGAAGAATACCTCACCCAGACCAAGCTGGAACTGTGCTTCCTCCCGTACGCCGCCGCGACACCGAATATCGTCGAGAACGCCAAGATGTCTATCGCGCTAGAGGCGCTCATTATGCTCTTAGACGAGAGTGATTTGTTGCGGATTACGCCCGAACTGCAGGATGCTGCGAAGAGGGGCATCCTGAGACGCGCGGAGCGTGCACAGGAGGAGAAACGGAAGACACAGATTGCAAAGAAATCGGAGCATCTGGAGTGGTCGTGGTTGATTGAGAGTGGGGAACGATTGATGTTTTTGATTGAGGAGGTTATTCCACTGAGGAAGGGGAGGGTTGCTTAGGCATTTCAATGCTTTTCTTTCTTTCTCTTCTTTTTTTCTTTCAACATTTATGAATTTTTATAGAACTGGGTTTGATTGGGGGTAATGCTTCGGGGTATGGTTTGTAAGTGGGATCTTTTTAGCAAGGCTGCATTTATCTCGGGTGTGCATAGTTTTCTCATGGTGTTCATACATAGATACCCTTGGTTTTTTTTTTTTTTTTAATGATCAGATATCAGAATGCTCAGGTAAATGTCTAAGTATTGAAGATAGCGTATTCACAGTGAATTGAGAATCAGTGAAACACGAGAGAGAGAAAAAAAAAAGTGATATCACACCCGTCAGGAAATCAAGGATAAAAACAAATGGTGGAAAAGAAACCAGGACTGAGTGTAACGAGTAAGCTTAAATCTGGAGAAGATAAAACATCCTGCGAACAGTGGGTCAAGTTTATCCACTAGGATAGTCCTTTCGTAAAGACGAACTAAGGTGAATAGGAAACTCCTTCGTTTAAGGCGGCGGTCGAGGCCCGATAATCTGTCGTCTGGCTCCTCCAATGCCCAAACCGGGTCCGCCTCTGTTCTGATTATCTCCGCCCATATACCCATACTGATGGACGTCCCAAGCACCCTGTCCCGGACCGCTACCAAAAGAAGGATCCCGGGCGCCTCTCGCGGCGGCTTCCTCGGTCTGTTGCTGGTTCTCCTCCCATTCTCTCTGCCGCTCACGCTCGCGCTCCATTTCTCGTTCTAGGAGGGACTTGGAGGCCCAGCCGCCGGCCCGCGTCTTTTGTTGCGCGGCGATCCTGCGAGAGTTCTCGGCATCGACTTCAGAGGTCGTGGTGAAGTCGGCAGGGCGGTGGGTCGCAGGTTTGGGGGCTACTGGCGCAGGGTTTGAAGACAGGAAACGGTTGACTCTGCTCTCCTGAGCGGGAGGTTTGGAGTTGTGTATGACGGTGGGGTCTGGGAGGGGTCGGGGTGGCATGGGTGGTGGCGGGCTGGCTGGTGATGATTCGATGATGGGTTCTTCATCCTGGTGTTTCTGCCACTCGGTGCGGAGAAGACGACGTTCTTGCTCGAGAGAGGATAGGTCGTAGCTGGGCTTTGGAGGTACTGGGACAGGTCGGTTGGTGCTCGGTTGGGGGATCCTGTTTTCCTTTTCCTCGACAACCTGGCGTTCGCGTTGATATTGGAGTTCCCGCTCTTTCGCAAGTTCTAGCTCTCGCTCTAATTGTTTGATGCGTTGGCTCTCCTCTGATTCGCCTTGTTGTGTACGACCGACTGTGGCTTGACTGGCTTGGTATTGGCTCAGGAATTGACCGGTGAGGCGAATATCACCAGTATCTCGTCGCCGCTGCCTCTCGTTTTCCAGTCTTGCTTCCACCTCCTTCTCCTCCCGTACCCGTTGGCTCTCCTCTTCTTCCCATTTCCGCTGCTCTTCATCCCATCGCCTCCGCTCGTTCTCAGCATCCCGTCGCTCTTTTTCCCTCAAACGGGCTGTTTCCTCCGCCCGCCAACGCTCTTCCTCCGCTCGGGAACGCGCTTCCTCTGCTTCTTTCTGCAGACTTGCGCGGTTTGCTTCCTCTTGCTCCAAGCGGCGTCTCTCTTCTTCCTCATGTCTGCGCTTCTCCTTGTCCGCTAGACTTGGCACCTGCGGAGCAGTTGTAGTGATTTGTCGCCGAGCACCAAATGCGACACCTTGGTTGGCCTGACTAGCACCGCCCATATAACCGTATTGGTGGATATTCCAGGCAGGCTGAGTCACATGCTCATCCGATCTTTTACTCCAACTGCTGAACGCCTGGGGGGATTTCGCAGGGCTTGAACGGCCAGAAGCACTTGAATTGGCTTCGCTGACGTTGCTCAATCCCCGGGGCTTGGTGGGGGTATAGGGACCCTGGCTTGAACCTGTCACGGACGGGCTCAGGGAGCCTCCTTTGCTCTGAGCTCCGATCGCGCGAGGAAATTTGCTTGGCTGAATGGCGTTAGCCCGTCGACTGAAAGCTGAGATACATTGGAGAACTTGAGCTGGGTCTTTGGCTTCATAGAGGTCGACCGTTAAAAAGACATCGTGCGGAGGAAGACTGAGAGGTGGCATTTGACAGGCGCGAAGGAAATGAGAGATATTCTCCATCTGCACGAAGGGCATAGAAGATTGCTTATACTTGACGCCGGGGGAGACCGCAAGGTTTACAAGCCTGGAAGAACCAGGGAAATTAGCATCAGTACACAACGGCGCAAACAGCCAACACTGTTCATAGCCATTATAAATGTCTCAACGAAAAGGCCCAGACTCACCTGCAAAGCGCGACCCCGTCTTTCAGAGCATCCAGCAGATCACCTGGCTCCAGCCTGTCGCGCAAAACATCTTCGATCCAGTTGCGGACTTCAGTGGCAGCCTGCGGGGTATAGCGGGACAGGCGCAGATTGCGCAAATCCTTATCCAAGGATGAAACAGAAGCCATCCTCGAGGTTGAGGTTGTATCAGTCACTCAATCGCTGGCTGAGATATACGGCGATGTTGTAAAATGAACCAGATGGCGAGATCTGCGAAGGTCAAGAGAGGGGTATACTTTTGTTGACAGGGGTGTGGTGGCTGTGTTGGCTAGGGTGACGTAACAGGGAAACGGGCGTCGAACGGTGGAGATTCTAGAACAAAACCGGGCGAATCAAAGAGAGAGTCCACCGCTGGATCAGCCACAGCTATCTGGAGATGGCAATGAGGAAATACCAGTAGGATGCAGCAATGAAGAGAAGGAGGGAGAGAGAAGGAGAGGAATGGGAGAGTTTGAGAGAAGATGAACAGGGTCGTTAGATTTGGGCGGAATGTTGGATTGGGCTGTTATTTACGGTACTGATACGAGGGTTCTTGGTGCCTGGCTTGTTTGCCTGGTATGTCTGGTATGTAAGCCGATGACGTTCCTTGTCCTCCATTTTCTCTCCGGAATTTATTCTTAGAACCAATAATTCCAGTGGTAATTGTTTCCTCCAGCCAGTCTTCGACTGCCACAACTCTATCCGTCTGAGTACAGCTCGCTTCCCTATCGTCCTCCCGATTATTTGTAGTCCGCTCTCAATTGGGCACAAATGAGTCCCGTCAATAGTCTGTGGTTCAAGTGGAAAAGCCTTCGATTGCCGTGGCGAAGATCCTTCCTCGTTGGTATGTTCGAGATTCATCATTCTTGCTCCCCTTTCCTCCAACATCCACCCTGAATATGCATCTAAACGAAGCTCCATAACAGGTTCTGACCTCGCTGGAAACACATTCTGGGAGTTCAAGGATGCGCTGAATTCCAAGCGCTTCCGCCGAATCGTCAAAACGAACCCCAAAACCCACTTTGCCGATGTCAAAGTGAGCCGTGAGTCTGCCTTTCTATCTTTCTTCTTTCTCTTCTTTTACGATTACCTATTCAGCACCTATATTTGCAAAGCTAGAGACTGACTTGGTTTGCTTTTACCAGCTCAATGGCACCAATGGCTCCGACACGTCCGGCCCGAGCCCCCCTCCCTCGAAGAACAGAGACAGGACCTAGTCCGACAAGCCCAGATCAAACAACTCGCCCAACTAGCCGATGAACGCTGGGCAAGCAAACCCTCCTACCTCGACCGCCCCCAGACCCAACAACCAGGCCTCGCGATGCAAGGTGGCGATTCCACAGCGCCGAACACAACCCGCGAAGCGCGGAATGGAGGTCATGCACCAGGCGTTAGCGCAGCGGATTCTCGTCCCAAGACAGAAAGTATAGCCCGCAGCGAACAAAAGGGAGCTAAGGAAGACCCTTTCTTCAAATCTAAAGGTGCACCTGGTGAGAAGTGGCAGCCGGACTCCTGGACACCTAATGCATCTAAGAGGTGAAAGCCACAGCACTCGGAATTCTATATCCCGTTTAGCAAGTTCTCTGCGTTAACGTCTCCCGTGGCTCCGAGGCTGATACCAGGGCCGTGACCCATGTCTCAGCCGCCTGCTTTGGGGCCTGTGAGTTGGTAGTTTGGTTGACAAATCAACCGAACTGGGGCTAGGTCAGTTACTTTGGCCAAGGCCAATATATCCTTGTCATATACACATAATATGGGATATGTTTCCCTGAAAAGTGGCAAGGAGAGTGTACAATTATGATTATATACCCTGTCTCTTTTACATTATCCGATGCTTGTGTCTACTCAATATCTTATTATTTGGGAAAGACTGATGTTGTGCCTGTACAGCAAATCAACCTGATGGTTGGCAGAAGATTTAGATCATGTACTGATATACAGTCCGTGAGTTCCTTTCTCACAAATTCATTAGTAGCCCCTGAGGGTATCTGTATGAACAACAAATATATAAAGCAAACGCTGACAGATCTAAAAAAGCCTTTTTTCCCCAATGGAAAAGGTTAAGCTCTGTTTAATAACCTAAAAGCCACTTCAAGAGCGCCAAAACGACCGTTGCCTGTAGGTGAAAAACACGAGAAACAGAGAACAAAGCAAAAAAAAAAACTGATGAGGTATAATTAGGAAATGACTGACCATATTACAATAGTTTGTAGATAATACAAATGGCATGGCAATGCTTTTTGTGTTCAGTATAGTTCGGCTTCTAAAGCCTCAACATCACCTCCGGCTTTTCGTACTGCATTTAAAGCAGCCTCGCTCATCTTGCGGCGGCGGTCACGAGCCTCCTGCTCTCGCCTTGCTTTTGTCTTGGAGCTGCCGCTGGGAGCCACTCCCGTGAGAATCTTTTGGCTATCACTTGGTGTGAAATTCACGAATGACACCGTGACCGATTTGTTTGCGCCCTTGGGGCTTGTTGATGCTTTGACGGGCCTGGGAGCTCCCATGGAGTGGCCAGACAGTTTGCGGCCATGCGTTCGACGCTGATGGGTTTTCATCAGGCCGTTACGCATGACTGATCCGTCTTTCGGTGACCCGTCTGCGCCCGGGGAAAGTGACGGTGATCGAGACTGAGTATGAGTGAAAGAGGATGCGTCAACGAATTTTTGGGGTGTGGGGGTTCCGCGGTTGTAAGATCGAGCCTCTTGACCGTTGGGTGCCGAGGCGAAAGATGACTGTGTAGCGGAAGACATGTCAAATTGTGAGGGGTCAAGCTGAATCATGAGGCCTCCTTGAAGCATATCATTTTGATTGGAAGAGGTTTTAATGGGTTGTTGTGGAGCCGGGGATGCAATCATTTGTTGGTATGAAGGTTGCCTTTGTGCAACCCGAGAGGGTACGGGGGGCCACCATGCCTGAGGATCATGGCTACTGAGGTCGGGGGTGAATTGGAGCGCGGGGTTACTGAAGGAATCAGAATTCCAGGAGGAGATGGATTGAGGGTCCGAGGAATGTGGAGAGAAAATGTCATCGGCGGAAGGTGGACTTGGGGTCAATCCAGAGTTGTTTGACTGGTTTAAATACCTCTGCTGCTGCTGCCGCCCGGCCAATGCACTGGCAGATGGTGATGGCATGGTGATAGCTGGAGAGTGGTTGAAGATGCTGGAGTCATAGTGATGGGGCATCTCCGCCGAATCTCTTGTTAGAACTTCGGAATGATTGAGCCGGGCGCATGCGTTTTTGACGCCAATATTCTCGTGCTGGACAATGATGTCGGAGGGCGGCGGGGATAATGGTAGACAGTCGTCTGAGTTACGAAGGTTGAAGTTCTGAAATCGCTGTGTCCAAGCTTCGGGGTAGGCCATTCTATTCTTCTGGAGCTGGAAAGAGCGCGAAAAGCTGGGGGAGAAGCTCTGTTTGCGCAACAGCCCGCGGCGATCATTAGACTCTTTATGACGACGGATAGACTTTGGTGTGCATACACCACTTTTTGATTTGCGGCTGGGGGTTGCTGGCGGAGTCGACGGAGACGAGCGTGTTGCTGGGTGGTGTTGTGTTGTCGAGGGAGCTTCAATGTCAGCGTTTAAATCTGAAACGGCTGAGGGTTGGATAGCTTCATGGAAGGCAATGTTGCTTTGGTCCGCAGAAATGTCGGTATTTTGTGACAGACACCAAGGATCTTTACCCCAGTGTTGCGTGGACTGAAGGGTATGTTGCACAGTGGAGACAACGGGAGAACGATCGCCACAGTCGCTCGATAATGAGTCAAGTGGAAACATTTGGTCGAAGTCACTAGGAAATGGAACGTCTTTGTTGCCGTCGGTACTCAAGGTATCCATATTGACGTACTGGTTGAATAGATCATTGAATGAATGATCGAATGGTTGGGCAAACATCTTGCTGGGGTCGCTTTCCGTTTGCGGCGACGACGAGGAAGCTACCAAAAAGCGCGGCCCAGCGAACTGCCAGGCGGATCAGATTCGAAAGGATATGATTGGCGACAAAGCTGCGGGAGGAGATCTGGTTCTCGAGGGAAGTTCGGATAGCAAGCCGGCGATCCGTGAAAGTGTATCATGTATGGAACTCTGGGCGAAGGCTGCGGGTGGAATGCACTGTACGAACAGTTTGTCTGATTGACAATCAAAGAAAACACTGCAGAAGGTGCAAATTAGACAAAGCAAACAAACAACAGATGGACGGCCCTATTTGAATTGCCACGGCGGCCACCAGCCTCTGGATTCTGTACACATTCCAGTCATTCTAAAGATGGGAGAGGAATGCGCACTAGGGGCTGCGAAGCCTCGATATGAACCTCCGTCCGCCAATCGAACGGCAGGAAATTGTCGAAGAGCTTTCTTAAACACCATGACTACCAATCACAAAGGCCAGAAATTTGGTGGCTGATTGAGTTCTTCAACCCTCACCCACACCCCGTCCAACTGTGGACTCGGATCCTCAATGGCCACCGGTCGGAATGCAACCCTCACTATGCCAGAAGCAGAGTGAATGAGCATCACCCGGACAATCGCGGGCGGGTCCCAGAGGAACCAACGGGTACCACTTTCAGCCCAAGAAAGCTGCCATTCATTGGATGTGAGCACTGGTTGAGTTACAGACAGGACAATAAAGGTCGCTCGAATTCAATGGCACAACACCTCGGAGGGTATTTTGTGGGAATCTCCAATGGCAAATTGTCGTCATGAGTGTATGCGTCATGATGGTGCTTCTTCGCGAGTCAGTCCACAGAGCATAGTACGTAGTATTCTGCGACCAAGATGATCTACATCAGACCTCTTTCATCCAATGTACTTACTCCATCCTCCCCAATCTGGTGGATCTGATGCCCTTCAGACGTTTGACTCTGATAAGGCTGCTGGAATGGGCCGCCGGGGCTGGGAGGAATGTGTTGCGCCCCTAGCAACGATGTAAGAAAAGCCTTTGGCATTTGAGGTGGACAGGAAACGCGTCCTGGGGAGGTTGGTGTGGATGACCTAGTATTGCAGTCTCTTTTCTAAAATTATCCCCTAGACACGCAACTCTGGGTGGCAGGGACGCCCGAGTGTTTGCATTCAGATCTTTTCACTGTTCAATTTTTAAATCGTAAGGGCCTGAAAGAGGGGTGGTCCGTTTAACCTGACCATGCCATGATGCAGGATTGGTGAAAGAGACATGGCTTGTCCTTTTCTTTGTTGATTCCTCACGGAGGGCGTTTGACAAACTAAAGCGAGGCTTTTTTGTTTTCTCTCTCTCTACCTTGTACGATAATATGAACTTTGAGAGAAAAGTTATCTTCAGCCTCTGCTTCTTTATTCATCACTGGATCTCGACCAAGCAGAAGAAACCCTGCATAACTTTGAGTAGCCATAAATAGGGTCAGCAAGGTTTGAGCATTTCGTTGGGGATAGGACAAGGACTCAGTCTTGGGTTTGGCATTCAATCTTTGCCGAAACCGACGCCATGTCTAGCAATGCTCGTTGTTCCAATGAGGTAAGAAGCCAGCCACAGGGAGGAATTCCTGATGTTTGGGCCTTCACAATGTTTAATAATGTGTAATCAAGATAAGTTATGTGCACTAACTTTTATACAATATTTTGAGAGTTAGTAATACGGACATGCACTGCATAATTTTTGCCGCTTAGATTCTTAGGTAGTCACTCCACATCACGTTCCTGGTCTTTCTTGCAGGTGTTCCTATTTAACTGTTGACCAAGTAATTCGGTTAAACTCTGGTTGGGTAAGTATGACAGCAGATTTATGGCATCTGTTAGCCAGATTCATGCAACTAATAGTTGCAAAACAGAGTTCCACTTGGTTCAAGCTTCAAAGCCAGCGGAAATGAGAAATTGAGTGGGCTGCAATTTGGTTTGAATCTTGTCCCCATTTGAGCCAGCTCCCCCAAGAAATGAGTCTCAAGACGATGCTCGGTCCGTCCCCCTTATCTCCTAAGTCCAGACGCAGATGGCCCCATGGGTAAAAGGCAAAGATGTAAGAAATAGAAGACAAAAAAACGCCAAACATACTGTCGTGATGCAGTGTTGAATTTATAAGTCTAACGATGGTGATGTCTCTAATTCCATGTAATATGCCCTGATCTGGATTCTTGAGTTAACCCCTTTCTCGGCCATTCCCTCTTTTACCATCCAAGGCTTAGGGCTTGCTTCCTGAGTCTTGGGGGTTGCCCAAGTGGAACCATCTATTTCTCTAGTTTGGGTCGGGCGATCAGTCGGGTAATTTTTCATGGGGGTTTCCGGTCCCTGATTTGCGGACGCGATTCCTCGTGGAAGCCAATTCGTATTAAATTAATATTAATATCGTGGTGATCGAAATAGGGTCGATTAATTGACTTCAATAATGTACCTTAGTTTAGCCCTCACTGGCTCCGGAGTATCCAGATTCCAGAGCCAGCAAAGAAACGATCTTGTTCGATATTATCATCTCGAACTCTTATGACGGAATTCTCCCAGGGAGAGCCATGGAACTGCCGTGGTTTATCGAAAGCCGAACTCATTGCCCATGGAAGCCATTGCCAGGGACAGACGGTGCCCAGAAAGAAAAGCCAATAATGCCGATCGGAACGCCCACCTCCTCGTGTGGACGAAGGTTTGGAACCGCAACTCGTGGCCTTCCATTGAGATAATTCCACCCCCACCGTCTCTCATCGTCTTGAGTCCTGACGGGTTCTCCGAGCGAGTCAACAGGTCGCTTCTCTCCCCCCTGGCCACCCTCTCCACCCGATAACTGCTTTCTCTGCTTTCTATTTGCTAGTGGGGTGCGAAAGGGTACGCGATCCCCTGCTCCACCATCTCCTGATCCTGCAGGACTAGGTAGTCTTTAGCATAGTGCTAGCCATGGAAACTGGCTCCGGGTACCTTGTTTCTAGGGGAGACTCCTCAACTTACAACAGAGCAACGATCCAGAAGCAGAAGAAGCAAGACCATATTCTGCAACTAGTCCTAGTAAGATTTAAAATATATTAATTAAATCCAGACGGTGTAGAAACTCTTGGTCCCTCAACCTAAAACCAAACTGCTCCTCCTGAAATCCTCCTTTAATCCTCCTTCCGTGAATCCCTCTCTTTTTTCGTCCCTCCATCTTTGCGCCCTCTTTGCTTATTCCTCCCACTTTCGTTTTCCTCGTTGTCTTTCGGGAGTCTCCGTTTCGCTCATTAATGACACCGTCGCTTGGACGAAATGAAGGGAAGCCGCTGTTAATTGATTGATTTGTTACACAGGTACGTTTTCTTTCTTTTTTTTCGAGCCACTCCACCTCCCACGCTTATCCTGCACCTCCTTGCGCCCCCGTTTTGTTCTTATTTCTCTCTTTTTCGAGAATTTGAATTTCTATTCCACTGCTGGGACGTCATATAAAAAAAAAAAAAGTCTATATCGGAAAAAGAAACCAGCAAAAAAGGGGAAAATAGCCCCAGGATTCCACGGTATCGGACGGCACTTATATTACTGGAAGACCCCTTTTGGAATGTCAAGATAAGCAGAAAAGCAGCGAGTGACAACAAAATAGCCCCCAAGTGGGCTATGCAGATGAGGACAGGAGAGTCAAGCTGACTAAAGATTACTACTTTGCTTTACTCGGCATTTTTTTTGTTATATTTGAGGGGATACTCGTGTGCAACTTGCAAACTAACGCAACGAAGGAAAGCAGAAGTATTTCCACTTCAGATTCGAACATCCTAGCTGTATGTGATTCCATATCGAGAGAATGCAGTCCAGCAGAGGATCAGAGGTCCCCGAACTGGCGAGCCAGCTTTCACGCTCGCGCTCGCGCTCTTGCAGCACCACCTTATCCAGCGATTCGCAACTCTCCCGAGTCCGTTTTGTGACCCCGCCTCCTGTGAATCCGCCTCCCTCCTTCATTGCGCCCGCCGCTGCCTCCCAGATTATTACCGCAGACCAAGAATTCAACGCTGCCGATTTCCTGGGCGATGACGATGAGGAGGATGATTCGACTGCTAGTGCTCTCGTCACGACGGAAGCCCTTACCGCGCTAAATGGATTTCTCGACCATCTCCTCTTCAATATCCTGGGCGCGGCCAAGTCAACCCAGCTGTCTTCCATCCGACCCGCTATAGCCGATGTGTTGAAGCCTCGGCTTGCGAAAGAGGTGGTTTCGGTGGCCGATGAGGAATTGAGCGAGTATTTGGGTGGCCCAGAAGACGAGCGGATTGAGTTTCGTGGACCCCAGGCTCAGACCAGCGACTTCGACCTGATTCGATCGTGGAAATTGACTCGCTTGCGATGCATGGTGTACACGCGGTTGGGAGATATGGAAGAAGATGACGAGGAGGAATATATTACGCAGGAAGGCCTTGGGGACGACGAGGATACTCCGCGACGATTTAATTCCAATGTCGGCAATATAACCCCGGCCGCTGCGATTTTCCTGACGTCTATTATCGAACACCTCGGTGAGCAAGCCCTGGTCATCGCAGGCGAGACGGCTCGGTCTCGACTATCAGCCAAACCGGTCGACGAAAGTGGCGAGAACTTGGAGCCGGCTCAAGCGCGAGGCAGTATGAACCGGTTGATAGTGGAGGATCTCGACATGGAGAAATTGGCGCTGAATCCCACTTTGGGGAGACTTTGGCGGACATGGAGAAAACGGACCAGGACCCCAAATCTATCTCGAATGGCCTCCAGGGAGTCCATCATTCGCCGTCGCGGAACAATTGGGCCCATTCCCCATAGTCGGAAGAGCAGTGTTTCTCTAGGTGATGAGTTCCTGTCTCAGTCGACGTCGTCACCTCCACCCGTTGACCGGAAAACAGACGTTGATCCAGCTTGTATTCCCTTGCCGATAAGTGAGAACGACATTCTGGAAATTGAGAACCCGGGCTTCACATCCGACGGCGAAGGCAGCGAGGCACAAACCATGGAAGCCGTCGTAGCCCACAAAGTACGCCCTCGAAGTCTGATGGTGCTCTCTTTGCCCTCACCGAAGTCGCCGGGATCGAACGCTGGCTCACCTCTTACCCCCAAAGCGCGCAGCGCCTCGGGCTCACGACATGGACGATCGCATTCACTTCCAAGCCCTTCTAGCTCTTTTGAGGAGCCAGCAGTCGAGCAACCGATCCTCGATCGCGTCACTCCCTCCTCTGAAGAACGGAACCGCTTGGAAACTATGTACGAGCACGATGAGGAAGAGGTAACCGAAAATGACCCCGATGAGCAAAATATTGAGTCCCTAGTTGCTCAAGATGAACCTTCTCCCCGTCTATCTCAGGACCTGCCACCCGCAGACAAGCCTGAAACTGATGGGCAGCTGGCAGAGACTGCGGGGACGGGTGTGTCGCACGAAACTCCTGCTCAATTGTCCTCGCCTACGGCGCCACTTGAAGCTGCGACTAGCTCGAGGAGCAGCACCACCACCGTATCGTCGACAATTCTGATTGATCGAGACCCTGAGGTCATCGAGGGTCAAGGGATGTGTGAGAAACCTGATTTGACTTCTGTGCAGCGGCCAAAGCGCAAACCTAGTCAGGATATCACCGGTACGGCTGAGCGATCTGCTCACCTTGCACCCGTCGAAATTGAACGAGTGGCAGAGACTGTCGTGGAGGATCCACAACACACACGCACCGAGGACATTTCTACCTCAATTCAACCTATCACCGATCAAGATGAAGGCAAAGATTCTAGTACAATTTTACCTATCCCAGAAACTCTGGCCCAGGAGGTAACACCCTCGATAGATGATGCCGTGGAGCCTGAGCCTAGGCCAGTTTCCACGTCGGGCGAAAGCGCTCGGTCTGACCTTTCACGCACCTACTCAAAACCTAGCCCCCTTACCTTAGCAAGTGGAAGTCACCATCGCCAAGGAGTCTCGGTTTCAAGCCCAGTCACAGAGCGCGCTGCTGTCCAGCGTATATCTGGAAGACCGACAGCGTCAGTAGCGTCTTCCAACTACTCTAAATCAAACAGGTCGGATAGCTTCAACAGCCATCGTGAGAAACGTCCTGTTACTGCCGGGTCTGCCACATCCCAGGTTTCAAACAAGCTGAAAGGTCTTATTACTCGACCCAACGATTCAGCGCCTCTCCGTCTCCGCAGCTCCTCGGAGACGAGCAGAGTATCTGGTAATACTGGTGAATCCTTCTATGACGATACATCAGGTTTGGATGAGTTGATCCGCAGTGAGGAGACCATTCATTATACCCTGACTCCTAAGAGCGTGAGAGAAATGGACGTACGTGTACAACTCAAATTTCTGTGCTTATGAATGCCTTCATTGAGACTGACCCTTTGACAGTTCCCTGATTCGCCAGTCCGGAGAACTCCACGGTCAACAACTGCTGAACTGGCCGACTTTTTGAAAAACACCGGCCCTGACGACGCTGCATGGCCCGGCAGAATCTCGACCACATCATCGAGGGGTGCTACGGATTCCCACCAAGGATCAGGACCGAGATCCCCTGGGTCGCCGAAACACTCCCCGATTCACTTGGCTCGCATGGCTAGCCAGCAGAGGTCCAAAATTGGACAACCTCGTGACGCTCGGCCGAGCCTCGAGTCAAGCTCCGATTTTGCACAGTTTATCAAAAATTCGGGGCCCGATGTTCCCTCCAGTCCTGCAAGTGGTCCGAACCATCTTGCCAAGTCGACACCACGTCGATTCTCAGATGCCACGGAGATCTCCAAGAATACTTCTCGCGCGGAAAGTGTGGTTTCGAGCTCGACCCGCAACACCCCCTTGCAAGCTCGCCCTGCCATGGTACCCAAAGCAGAGCTCACATCCGACCTAATTGACTTCATCCGGGAAGGGCCGCCAACCATCGGAGCTCATCGTATCCCACGAACCGTGGCACCTTTCCGCAGCACCATGGATTCGGACGATATGGCTTTCGAGGATGGCCGGACCAACCTTGGTACTCCCTCCGTTACAAGTACCCAGGATGAGTTGACGACGACCAAGTCGCAGGTCTCTCTTGGCTCTCGCACCGGGCTTTTGGAATCCCCAAACCGGGTGAATATCCAATCTTCTTCCACAAAAGTATCTTCAAACACCTCTCGCAACATAAACGAATTTGGCGAACCTCGCCCTCAGAGGAAACAGCGCCGAGTACGAGATCCTTACGCGATTGACTTCGACGATGACGACGACTTCGAAGAACTCTTCCAGGAGCCGTTGAAACCGCAACGTGAAGAGGAAAGTCTCATAGACTTCCTGCGCAATGCCCCTCCACCCACAACGGAGTCCCAACCGCAGCCTTTCGTTCTGAGTAATCCCCCTACTAAGAGCACTACTAGCGGATTTGGGAGCGCCTCAGCTATGAAGGCTCGACTCCTGCGCAACACATCTTTCGAACGAGCACCCCCGTCAAAACCCTCCAGGACCTCTCTACGCCAGTCGGAGCAATATTCGAACGGAAATTCCAATTACACAGTTAAAGTCGGCATGGAGCGCCATAGAGGAACCATGAATTCCTTGCCGTCTGTCTCTGAGCGACGACAGACCGAAACCAGCGCTCTCGCCGATTTCCTACGGAATACAGGCCCCCCAGAGCCTCCATCCCGACCTCCAGTGGCCACAAAAGAGCCGAGTTTCTCTCGTCGCCTTTTCGTCCGTCGCAAGAAGGTCGAAGCTTGATGTCTTTCTTTATCAAAGATTTCCTATAGCCCTAATTGCCTACTTCCCTATGCTTTTACTGGGAAGCCCGGTTTTCTTTCTTTATTGCCTGCCCCTTTTCTTCTCTCCGCTTGATCACGAAGATGCCATGTCCTTGGTGGATGACCTGCCTTTTGAGCGTTGTGAGACGTAATGACGACACTTTCTATATATTTTTTTTCTTTTCTTTCCACTTCACTTTTTCAGATACCGGGGATACCTACACCTCCCTACCTTCTTATTTCCTTTTTTCATAACCTGCCTAATTTTCACGACCCTTTTTTTTACCTTCGAACTCCTCAAAGGGAAAGTTATCCATGACGACCTATGGAACTGGGTCGTCATCACCGTTTCTTGATTAATAGACTTGCTTTAGTTTTCACATCTTCTTCTGCTCAATCTTTGATTCCCCCTCTCCGCCACTTCTTTTTCTTTTTCTCCTTTCTATATATATTTCTTTTGCTTTTTTTTCTGGCTTCGAATAAAAATGGGTTTTGTACAACTGAGTATGAATGTATCTCTTGGTGGCTTTTTACACTTTTCCTCCCTTGATTTGTCGAACAATTTGGCATTCTTTACTATTTACTTATTATTTTTATTATTATTTGTATTTATTTCTACCTACTCAGAAAGACTGGGTGTAGGAATCTCCAATCAATCGATCGATCTAGATTGCATAAATATCAGTTATTAACTCTGTAGTCTTAACCTCGGCTAAGCGCTCTTGGGGTTCCTTCATATAGCTAGGTAGCTAGCATACTCCACGAATTCGACAATTGACAAGAGAAATCGGTTTTTCAGAGAAATAAACAGCTAATTACTATTATTATAACTGGCATACATACATGCAATAAACCCTTGTTCTCATCAACAGAACCAAATCGTTAATGCATCATCTCATATAAAAAGAAAGAACCAACCAACCAACCAGCTAAGTAGCTCGAACCTTCAACTTATATACCACCAGTTTGTCCGGTGGGGTGAAAACGAGGACGACAAAAACGAGATAATACTTAACCCAATTCCACGGCGTTTTCATTGGAAATATACTGGTCTTACCCTGGTGTATTATCCACGGCATTCGGCCTAATACTTACAAAGCCAAAGCGACCACACCGAGGATCAATGAGCCTGCAACGGCGGGGATAGCGAGAGCCTTGGATGCGGCGTTATCGGTGGGAGTGGGAGTAGAGGCTGTTTCCGTCGCGGTTGGGGTTGGGGTGTCTGTTTTATCCCAAGAAGAGAGAGATTGTTAGAGATCTGGCTTGAGCGGTTTGTTCTGCTCTGTACTCACGCTGGGCGATGATGGAGTTGGAGGGGGTCGTGCTAGATGATAGTGAAGAAGAGGTGCTAGAGATGGTGTTGTGATGGTTTGTGCAAGATGGTGGTGTAAATAGGGTAGTAGTAATAGAAGAAGAGCAATCCTTACGCGTCTGAGGGGGGTCAGCCACATTGGTCAGATTGAACTGCGCCGATTGAGCCAAGATGCCGGTGTTGTCTTTTTTCTCGGAGATGAAGTTGAATTGGTAGCCGTTTCTGGTATTCAAAGGGTGTAAGTAGTGATGACACTGCTTCTAGGAGGTGGGTTATATAGCTTTGAAATGGTCTGGACGTACGCTTTGGGAACACCCCAGACGGGGTCGAGCTCGTAGGAGCTCTTGGAGATTTGAACGTCCTCAGCGACCTTCTTGCGGACGTTACGGCCATTCGAGTTAACGAGGTAGATGGTGCAGCGCTCAGGGTCGGAGCTAGAGTTTATAGTATTAGCTTGGAGAGATGTTCTGGATTTCTCTCTTGAAAGATTGGAAGCGTACTTGACCGTTGTCCATTGGATCTTGTATGGCTTGCTGAGGTCAATCTTGGCGTTGTTTTGGGGATCGGTCACAGTGAGTGCTGTTTGTCCTCATGTTAGTGAATTGTTGGCATCGACTTCACATGGAAAGCAATGCCTTACCGATCACAGAGGCAGCAAAGGCCAGGAAGATAGAGAGGCTGAGGAAACGCATGGTGATCGAGTTGATACGGGAGTATTCCTAGAGAGCTATCTCTAGAAACGAGGTATAAACTAAAGGTAAAGGGTGACAAGAATATTCGATGAGTAAAAGCGAGTCTATGTGCTTGTTAGAAGAAAAAGAAAAACAGAATCTGTGGAGCTGGGTGACAACGCCATGACTTTATATCAGGATATGTTGCCGGTTATACACCGCATCGAAATCCAGTCGCAAGGATGATGGACCAATTCAGCCCGTGTTTCTCCCCCTCGACGCTTTAATTTTCTTTTTCTGTATCTCATGATCATGCATCGTACTGACTGGTAGCAAAAATTGGGCCTAATCTGGGTGGATAAGGTGTGGTCGATCGTAAGCACAGGGTCCTGCGATGAAGCGAGGGGCTCAGAGATGATCTGTCCCCTCGTCCCCCAAACCTTCTCCCGCTTCAACTCGATCTATTTCAAGGCTCTTTCATTTGCTTCTAAAGGGCTGACCCTGGGGTCTCTTACTGTTTGATGCATTTGATTGGCGAATTCTAATGTCATCCATTGACAATCTTCTCACTTTGGGAGGCGCTGTTCGTCCCAGAGCACGATCCTAGACTCCCAGGGATATTCTTCCCCTTTCTTCCTTGCAAGAACCAGGCCGCTGACATTACGAATGATTGAAATAGGACAGACGAAGTCATAGCCCCTCTCCCAATCAAGGAATTAACATCCTACGATGGGACCAAATCGGGAAATCATCGCGTTCTAAGGATAGAATATGTGCAGCGGTCTACCCGAGGAATGGGATTAGTGGACATACATATGCATCAACAGTGCAGGAATGGAGGAAATAATACCGAAAGCTTCAGATTTCTGAAGTAAGGCACTGTTGAACTGAACTAGTGACCGATGAGCTAGTTACATAAGAGTTTACGATAAGGTTCACTTCTATTGCAACAACATCCCAGCGTTTGGAAAAAACAACGGAGGCACGAACCCTTCTCCAACCGTTGGGCCATCTTGGTACTCTTATCTTGTTATAATTCCCCGCAAAACCTCGACAGGTTCCTTCTCATTCTCAGGTTGTCCCAGTACCGCTTTGCTGGACAGTTCGTTCAACAATCCTTGGCGGAAGGCCGAGTCCCGATATGAACATTCCGTTCAATAGAGGAAGATAATTGAAGCTTAGCCCGCATATTAGAGAGCTTCTGCAGGCAAACTATTGATATTTCAGGGCCACATATCAAGGCAGAGATACGTATCACGCCACCTGCAGCCGTTGGATAGGTCAGATGTGATTCTCCGGGTCGAAGATTCGAAATCAGTTATTGACTTTTCGCACTCAAACCATTTTGCCGGTAAAACTCAATTGAGTTAATGATCGAAAGAGCCAAAATTGCTAGTATACGGTGCGTATACTCAATATTATTGGAATAGGAATAGCGACACTAGATTTTTAGCTGTAGAAGAAACAAGGCTAACTTTGGTAGAGCTCGCTTCTGTGTCAACGTCTCCTCTCGGTCTTTGCAGTATCTTTCTGTGTCTCATGTCAACAGGATGGTACTGAAGGCATATCAAACTACGAGACTAACGTTGGTCTAATAATAATAGGTATAACTTAGGCTTGTACAGGTTTCCACCGGGTGAATTCTCAACTTCTTTGCACCACTGGGCCTGACTTACGTGATGTCCGCCGATCAGTTCGAATGTCTCTATGGACAATAAATGGCGACGCGCAAGACGATGACTTAACTGTTAAACCACTGCCATTTTATAAAGACGAAGCCTATCCTCTAAAGTTCCCACGAGCCCAATTGCAGATCTAACGCTGAAGCACGGCGAGCTCATACCTTGTATTTCCTGAGAACTAAAGCGCACACCCAAAGAGTGTCAAAGTTTCGCGACCATTTTTTCTAGGTTTTGTGTTTCGTTGGCACAGGCCGTTTTTCACTTGATAAAACACGGCTAGCCACCAACTCACGACCGACTCCAGAAAGATATTCAAACTCCCCCCTCTGTGATAAATAGTTCTGTGCCACTTAATGTCACCCTTTGGCAAATTAACGCCAAATAGAGGGACCGAAGTCCTCCAGGAGCTGTACTTCTATGATCTGATGCAATGGAGAAAATTTGGTTGCAAATTTGCTAAATTAAGCAGGGAATAACGGTCTCATGTCTGCCTGAGAGAAGACTACCGAGGAACAATACCATTAGACACGGAGTTTTTCTTCAACAAAAGGTATTGAAGCCTCCACAAACTAAGTATGGCAGGGATTCCAGTGTTTAGTTACTGCCTTCGGGGACACCGGCCTCCGAAAGTATGACAACATCTATACCTGTGCTAGGGGATAGGAAAGTCGCATGATAGACCGTTGTGGAGAATACACCGGCTGTAAACAAGATTTTTCTGCTCCGACTAACTCAGCTGCAGATTGATTTACACTACATGTGCCCGTGTTTCATTATTGAAGCATGTTTGGGCACATCTACAGCCAATATTCCGCTTCAATGCTATCCTTCAGACGTTGGTAGGCCCGATCTTCAACATAATTACTGTTTAAAGGAATTCAAGGGTTTATCAGTGCTATTATATGTGCTGTTTCAAATTGGAGGTTTAACGAGAGCACCAAGTCGTGATGGCTCAGGATATTACAAAGAACAGCTCTACAACAATGGCACCTCATACGATACGAATATAGGGGCTATAACGTGCCCTAGTATGCCCTACGGAGCTTGAGGAAAGTTGTATGGATTACGTGTAATGGTTTCTCAAAAGTTGAACAGGTGAGATGAAAGCACAACTTCACGAGGAATTTGGAACTTGGGCTCGCCCTCTATGGGACATATAAATGCAGGAAATTTCTCCTTGTCAAAGGACCACGAGCCCCCAATTCACCCGAGAGTTAGCCAAGTGTCATTCACTCACTTTGGTCAGTCAAAGCTCAAGCGGGATCAATAGCCCTTGCCAAACGTCTACTTTCTATCAAAAAGCGGATCCAGGTCCTGTTCGCGATAATGAAGTTCCAAGCCGCTGCACTCGTTCTCAGCTTCGCTGGCGCTGTTCTCGCCGTCCCAACCGGCAAAATCTCAACCGAGAAGCGGATCTTCCCATGGCCGCCACCTGAGGTGGGCTCTGATAGACCAGAACCCACGCCGGCCCTTCCAAGCTTTTCATTCAGCGGCCCAACCGAGGTCCTTGAGTCATCGGAAATAAACAGCTTGAGTATCCCCGAGCTGGAGAATGAGGAAGGAGGGCAGGGAATTTCTGGGATCAGAAAGTTTCCCTTGCTTCTACTCCTGAGCAGACTCTCGGGTGAGCAGGGAGTTGCCGCAGAAGCACCCGAGGAGGTTTCTTGAACCCATACACATACACCCTCGGGATCCAGGAACTCCAATATTTCGGAGCCAGAAACATGACTTACGTCACGGGAGCAATTGTGGGACTGATGTATACGTGCGTCTGGGGGGGAATGCCATTGTTATTCGAGGGATTTTGGTTTGAATTTGCTTTACGACAATCAAAGACTTGGCACGACACAAAGGGGGTCAACTGGAAATGTATGCATGGCTCTGGAAATGCCTTGGGCTATCTTTTGGAAGTAGATTTATCCTGGGTACTATTACTTGGTGGATAGCAATGAGACATAGCAATAAATCAGGGTGGCTTGGTTGGCGGATTTTTTATGACATCCGTAGCCCGTGCTTCATATGGCAAAATTCTATTCATTGAAGGCATGCATAATGCATATTGCTTGTACAAGAGAATTCCCCCCCTAGAACGTCTCAATATAGCCTAGTATAGCTTTAATCCGTGGTAATCAATCCGCTAATTGCGGATAGCGAGCTCCTCGCGGGTTCTATGTCCTACAAACCCATTATTAAGGATCTCTATTAGCTCATCCAGCCTTTCAATCCAAAGGTCCGTGTGCGTATGGTCCTTCAGGTGACTATTATGGTCGTTGAGAAGTAAGACCGTAGCAGCACCTGCAGTATGGCCGGCCGTCATATCATCAATACTATCACCAACCTAATCATAGGTACCAATTAGTTCATCTCCCTAGCCAACCACGCAACCACCTCATTCCGGGATGGACTATTCACATACCATAATCAAATTCTCTCCTCGGTTCTCCAGCCCCCATTCAGTGGCGATGTGGAGGATACCCGCTGGGTCTGGCTTTGGAAGCAAACCGGGTGTTTCCCGTGTGATGATGGGGAGGAAGACATGGGCTGGAAGATGGTTTTGTAGGAGGTGCCGGACAGGGGTCCTATCATTCTTATTAGGCATTGTATTCTTAAAAGATATTGTGCAAAATAGAAAGAGAGCGTACTCGAAATTTCGTGTACAGAGCGCCCGTTTGATACCCCGAGACTGGAGGCAGTCCATAAGGTCGACGAGTCCGGGCTGCGGCTGCTGATGTTTCATTGCTTCTCGTTCAATAGCCTTGATTTTATCTGAGGCTTGGATCTGCTCTTCAGGCGTGGGGAGAGCACGGATATGGTGGAGGATGTCGACTGATTTATCGATGCCTAGAGCCGCGCTGAGAGGTTCTTAGTTCTCTTTTTCTCTTCTTTTTTTTTTATTCTGGTTTGGTTTGATGAATATGGCTTTGGCTGGTGAGTGAGTGAGGGAGGGCGTACCGCATCTCCCCGAACATGTAATTTTGGGGCAAGCTGGAAAGGATTAGCGGATATATCCATGAAAAAATGCGATTGTTTTGGAGAAATAGTTACCATAATGTCCCATCCACATCGAAGACAATGCCTTTCAACTGGGGTGCATCCGACGCCTCCCTCCGGGCCGGATCGAGTGGAGCAAATCGTCGTTGACGGAGGGGGTAGTCTTGAAGGGAAGCCATCAGGCGCTTGAAAGGTGTTCGGCTGATTCTCGAAGCCAATTTGGCGGTATACTAACACCTTTATCTCTTAGGTAGTTTTATAAATACAAAGAAGTATAAATAATGATGCCGAGCGAGGGGATGGTGGTGAGGTGGGGTGATGGAAGTGAGGAAAGTGGGAGGAATTGAGTTGGGGAAATAAAGTGGAGATAAGGGAATTGACTTGATGGAAAACCAAACTATACAACCAACACTACAAGCCACCGACTTGTTCATCCCTACTTGTAGGATGCTATCCTCGGGGTCTTTCAGAGGTGATTGTGAGACTGTGGCTCTAGATCTAAACATGGCGATTGCTAATTCGATGATTAAACCACATCCATCGCTCTTTCTTTCCTGCAGACAACCATCACCATTGCTACCATGGCGAATTCCTCCATATCCTGCTATGCTCACTTAGCCTCTACTCTTCCTGAGTCTTGGTTATTCCCCTGAAAGTATCCCATATCAACCTCTATCCCCACCATGTCTCCCAATCACGTCGACATGGAACCAGACCAAGCCCAACAAAACCCCTTCTCCAGCGCAAATGCCACCCTGATCGACGGCGATGAGCCCCTTAGCTCTAAAATAAGTATTAGAGATGTTCTATCACTTCTGAAGACCGTCGTAGCCCTCAAGCTGCTTCACACAGGGGCCTCCGTCTTCCGTCTCAGCAGCAAAAGCCAAGAAAAATCCCACGACCGCTCCATCAATCAAGCCATTGAGCGCAGGGAGAAGGAGATTTTGGATATCATACTGGACATGGCCCCAGCTGACCTCGAGAGAGTGTACATACGCCCACCCCCTCCTCCCCCGTCCGAGGAAACTTTACTCCTTACTGTGATACCAACAGTTCCCAGTACAGTTGGCACACATGAGGGAGTATCAGCACTATCGACAGTGCGTGTCTCGACCAAGGCCTCTGAAAATGATCACGCAACTTCTCGAAGTAGCCCACCAGCAGCGACTTTGGTCGCACAGCGAAGGAGTAGTAGCGACGATGGTGGAAAGAGAAAAGAGAAGAGGAGCGAAACTTACTCTACCCTTCCACCACCGCTCAGTGACTCAATTTATTCCTCCACGCTGCGACGGAGCTTGTCTGTGAGCGATGTGCCGACTCTTTCATCCGTGGGTCGGCGGCAGGGGTTGGTGGTCTCGGCAACGCAGTATACGCGAATCGTATCAGAGAGACACCCAGAGTTCAGCGTGGTCAGTCAGCCACTATCCATTGATTCTTTGATTGCAGACGGTGGAAGAGTTGACCGGTCTGAGCTGGAGCTCGGGGGAAGAATTTCGGCGTCGAAGTCTGTAGATAGCTTTCCGGGGAGGTTTCCCGTGAGCGATGGGCTGGAGTATAGCTCGCTGGCGACTGTGGTGGATCATTTGCGGGTTCCTCCGGTGAGGACTTCGGTGAGGCCATTCTCAGACTTGTAGGTTTTGGACTCTTATATACTCTATTTTGCGGATGGCATCAGGGGCGTTGTTCATTATCATGGGTCTTTTCTCCCATCGGGTCGTGCACTTTGGAAATCGCTGTGTTTTAGCATCATTGTATTGTATTATGGAAAAGAACAACTGGCTGATATGAATGCTATCAAAGACATTCTTCTTGATGAATAGCATGATCAAGGTACCCCATGGCGCGAACAAATATCTTCGCACTGTCCAGCATTCTCTTCTTACTATCAACAAGTGTGTCCATCCCCAGAAACGCCCCATGGGTGATATCAAATTCGGTATGTTTGATAGCCTTCCATATATTATGTACGTCGTCCGCATTAAGGGGTATCTATACTCGTTAGCAACTCACCAACATGGCCAAATAGAGGATGGAAGGAAAAGAAAGGAAAGGAAATACCATATTCGGATACGACCACATAAACGTAAACGACGCCGTCCCTGGCACACGATCAACCCAATACATCCCACTCGGAATCACCGCCACCGTATCCGCAATCAAAAGCGTCCTCAGACCCTTCCACCAAAGCACCAAGCTCCCCGGGAAATGACCCCCCGTCTTAATCGCGACTAGATCCTCCTCATCATTATCAACACTATCATCCACTTTCGTCCCACTACCCCCATTCCCGACCTCCTCCCGCCGCTGCCCTCCCCCCACTTCCGACTCCGACCCCAGCGCCAACGCAGCAGGAAACGAAACCTTCCCCCCTCCAAACAGAACATGCCTCTCCCCGCGTCGCATCAGCCACTCCTCATCCTCAACGGAGAGATAAACCGGACATCCGAACGCCTCGGCCCAGACCAGGTTCGTGGTGAAATAGTGCGGATGCGAGATGACGATTGCGGCGATCCCGCCCAGGGACTTGATATGGGTGATGGTGTTTGCGTCGATGTAGGCAATGCAGTCCCAGAGGATGTTTCCTTGGGGGGTGAGACAGAGGTAGGCGCGTTGTCCGATTGCGTGGCGCGGGGTGGTGTGGATGGAGATCAGGGAGGTAGGGTGCGTGGGGTCCGGAGTGAAGATGTTTTTGTAGGCTGTTGAGGATTGGAGGGTGCGGAGGGTTGTGAAGGATTGACTATTATTTTTTTGGTTTTGTTCAGTATATGGAGGGCGGGTAGGTAGGTTAACGGGGGAAGGGAGACAGACCCGGATGGAGGGACATATTGGCGGGGGTCATCGCATATCTTGCAGGAGGTGAGAGGGGAGGGGGTGGAGTATTGGGTTCCGCAGGTGGAACAGATGAGAAGGTCGAGGGGGTCGGCCATTTTTGGGATATTGAATTGGGAATGACTTGGAAAGTAAGGCAAATGGGATTGGGATGTTCGAGAGAATAAAATGATTGGAGATGGGGGAATTATATAGAGGAGATAAGAGTCACATGAAGTGGAAAGAAAGCACGAGATCCCCGCATTTATCTGTATTTATCAGACGTTTGATCTCGATTTTACCCCACATAGTAGATTTCAGCAAATACGAGAAGGAAAAGCTTTTGGATTATCAAGCGACATGACCATAGGCTGTTCAAAGATATGCAGCAGAGAAGGGAATCACTATGTGGACATCAAATGGATACAAGGTATTCGAAGAAAATGGGAGGGAAAAAAAGAGTTTACATCCCCATCCACCTTCATCAGTAAATGTATATGTAAAGAAGATCGCGCGCAATATGCAAGACGCTGAGGTCATCAAAGATATGATAGAACCAAGAGAAGAAAAAAAAAACCTGTTCGTAATGTCGTGAGAAAAAAAAAAAAAAAGACAGAAATCCAAAGCATGAAGTTTTCACGAGTATCAAACCCGGCAATTAATAATCATGCTCGTCATCAACCTGTTCTGGACTTCCCCGATACGAGCTTCTCTTCCTCCGGTTAGGGCTGTTGTATTGACTACCGGAGTTCAGAGGACGAGGTCCAGTAGGCTTCCGTGGCGGTGGTGTGTTGCGTGGAGATCCCAAGCTCTGGACAAAATAATTAGTAACGCTCTCCAGGCACAAATATATGACATTGGCCACTTACCCGTGAAGCTACACGATCCGCATACGATGGGTCCTCGTTCTCCTTGACCTTGGGAGGCCTCTCTGGGAACAATGGTCCATCATCCTTGATCTTCGGTGGCCGTGGGGGTCGAGAGCTGGTCTCTGAATAGCCTGCATCTGAGATAGGAGATAGACGACTACCACCGCTGAATCGTCTGTTGCCGTTCAGCGCGGAGAAGCTGGGGTTAGAGCCCCACTGGTCCGAGTGAGTGGCCCCGGCTGGTCCACCATAAATCTGAGCTTGTGTTTCTAGCTGGGATTGGTATCGCCCAGTAGGACCCTGTCGTGGCTGAGGATGCTGAAGATCAAGGCTATCTCGGTGTGCTCGGTACTTCGGGGCCTCGGAGATCTGAGACGGAACCAGAGGTGATGGAGGTCGGTTCTCTTGCTGGTGTTGGGTCTCATCCAGAGTGAATGTTGACCGAATCCTGTCGTCACCTTGCGGGTCATAATAGTCGTGTGTCTTGTAATTTCCCTGGCCTAAGTCCGACCCAGAACGCGATGCATCAAAGGAGGTACGCTCCTTGCGTCCGGGCTGAATGCTGTTTCGGATGTTGTCTCCCATGGACGAAGCCGTGGTTTTGGACCATCGAGAGATCTTGGGAAAGAAAGACGAGCTGCTGGACTTGTGCTTTCGCGACTTGTCATTCGTCTTAGGGGTTGTCTCTTGGCTGAGAGCGCCTGAAGCAACTGCTCCTCGGGGAGGGGTTGAGAGGGGTGCCGACCCAGCTCTCTGCTGCCGGCTCTCTGGGCTCTCCTGCGATCCCAGCTGTGGGCTCAGGAACTCACCACGCTCGTCAATGTCATCCTCCTCCTCCTCAACTTCGGCAACGGTACTGACACGGTTGTCAAAATCCCTCCGTAAGCTGTTTCCATAGGTTTCTTGGCCCGGCCGAGTTGAGGTTGAAAGGTATCCAGAGTGATCTCCAGGGGATGAAGTTCCCGCATGTCCTTCAGCCTCATACCCATCAAGATCTACACTCGGAGGGGCACGGCTCCCACTGCGGTACATGTCATCTTGGCCAGCGCGCAGGGCCTCAACTTCGTCGAGGAGTTGCTCTAGCATTTCCTCGATCCTCGTCAGATCGTTGGAGGATTTGAGGCTCAGGCCTTTAAGCGCACGCTTGAACAAGTTCTTGCGCTTCGCAGGCAGATCCTCCCCATCATCCATGGTTGCTTGACGTGTGCTTCTAGATCCATTAGCAGGTAGCGGACGTGGCCCACCAAGAGCCTTGTAGGTTCGCTCATGCTGCCGATCGTTGGCTTCCTGGAGCAGTTCATCCTGCTGAGCGATATACTTCTTCATCTCTTCGAAAGAGGTGCGCATCTCAGCTGCGCTCCGGACTAGGGTTACCAGAATCTCCGTGTCTCGGGCATTTCGTTGAGCGTCGCGTACAGTAAGCTATGAATCATGTCAGTAAATAGTCTCTTTCTGATGATCAACAGGCTGAAAGAATACTTACATGGTCCATGAGTGCCACGATATCCTTAGACTGAATCCGTTCAATGCCTTTTCCAGTGGCGCTATCATACAATGGCGACGCGACACCATGCGAGTAGCCACTAAAGTGTCGTTGGTGCGAGGCTCCGAGTTGATCATCCGCTCCAGCAGGGCTATCAAACAAGCCCAGGCCATTGGTATCAATCGCACCGAAGCCTTTGGTTGCTGGGTCGGGGCTTGGGGAGAGAGGGTTGGCAGCGGACATGTACCCCTCATCCTTGGCTCCTGGAGGTGTACTAAACACCGGCCCTCTGGTGTATGGTTGATCAAGGTAATTATTGGCACCATGTCCGTTGAGGGGATAGTAATCCTGGTCGTAGCCAGGCTGCTCCGCCGCGGCCAAACCCAGGCCGGCCCCAGCAGCGGCAGCACCAACTTTATCGTAAAGAGGGGACTGTCCAGCTTTTGGTGTTGCGGGATTGTATGGCCAGTTATTTTCGTGAGCAACTCCTCCAATGGGGCCTTGGATGATAGACGGGTTGGTATTGATTTCAGATTCAGAGTCCGGACTTCGGGCGTTCTCCTGGAGGAAGGGACTTTCAACATCATCATGCTGACCAGCAAACATATGTACAGGGTCTGTCTGATCTTCCAGTGACTGAGTGACACTCTGTGGAGGCGAGGTAACACCCATCCGTCTGGGGAAGGAGGTTGCATCGGGGCTCGATGCATCTTGGCGTTGCTTCAAGGGGCTTCCTTGTCGATATGTGTGAGTGGCTTCATCTGGTTGACCGAGCGACTTGGTACTGCCTAGATCCTGTTGCCCCAGAACATCAGATCGCGATCGAGAGCCTCCGGATTGGTTAGACTTGGTGTCTAGAATTGTCGGGTCAAGAAGTGAAGCCACTGCGGATTCAACGGCAGATGGGTGAACAAACTGGGGGTTGGCCCCGAGACCCTCCTCGATAGGGCGGCCTTGGTTAGCCTTTTCAATGAAATCAACCTCACTATCGTCAGTGTAGCCAGTCATCCGCCTGTCGGTACTAGCGGTGGTTTCGGCGAACGACTGTCGGAAGTCCTCCCCTTCGTCAAGGTCTTCATCCAGCCACTCCTTGTCTCGCAAATTCGAGAGTGGAGAAAGTGGGAGAGACTCCTCATAGCCAAGCTCCGGGCCAGACTCCTTCTGATTCCGTATAATCTCAGTCTGACTTGCAATACTCAAACCTTCTGGTCGTTTGGATCGGGCCAGGCTAGTACTAGGAGCAGACGAGAGCGAGTCAATTGATAGTCGCGGCTCAACCTCTCTTTCGTCCCCGGAATATTCTTGTGGGAAATGTTGGGTCGAGTCTTGTTTGATATGAAACTCGCTCTGGTTGCTCGTGACACTCTGGATCGGGCTAAGGGCGCGCTTGGGGTGAAGATGGTCGTTGAAATCAGCATCATGAGAGCCTGGGTGGACGTCGAGAAGGTTGGCTGCGGCGGCGGCAGCAATCGCACCAGCTGCAGCCTCACCTAGAGGTGAGTGACTCCATTCGCGGCGATCATGATCCGAAGTGCTGTGGATGGACAAATTATGGTTCGACATGTTACTATGTTTCAAGCCCAGGTCATGCCGAGAACCTAGAGGGGTCTGAGAAGGAGTACGGGACGCAGGTGAGCCTCGGAAAACATCATGGATTTTAAAGTTCTCGAGAGGGGAGTCAGGCTCTATCGTTCGCTCAGAGAGAATCGAGTCTCGTGTCATCTCCGATTCAATGGCACTGCGGAGAGGCATAGGCGCAATGTTATGCTTCTGGAACACCAACTCAGTCTCATTGAAGCCTTTGGGCTCGCTATCTCCTATTTGTTCGTCTTTGTCAAGGCTTGAACGGGAATCATGGTGGTGGAGATTAGCAGCAGTCAGGCGGTTTCCAACTATTCCAGCCTTCTCTGCATCACGCAAGCCTTTACTCCTCTGTCGACGTATCTTGTCCTGCTCAGTCAGCTCGGGGCGATGACGACTAATGTAACCGGTATCGTTAGTCATCTCGCTATCTTTGCTGGCCCGACGCTCTCTTTGAGAGGATTCACTAGCAAGGACAATTTCTTCATCGTGGCTGTCCTTGGTAAGAACGACTTTAGGTTTTCGGACATTCGGTGCACTCGCATGTTTGGAGAGTCGTCTTCCCAACTCGTCGCGCGATGGAGTGCTCGTGGACGAGTACGAAGCATTGAGGTCCCGCTCAAACTTCGATGTGTTGGAAATAACTTTTTGGTCCTTCTTAAGTTCCTTCAATTCTGGCAAAATCAACCGTCGAATCGCATCTTCGACGGTTTCGAGAAGCTTTGGATTATTGAGGGACGACTTGGAGGTGTTCGACCGGAAAGAATACTGATCCCCGGATCTGCGATGTGAGGACACTGCTGAGGCACTCAGCAAGCTGGACTCGGGGCTTGCCATATCGTCGTCCCTAATACGGCGGCGGGGAGACTTGGGGTCTGTGTCTTCACTACTGACACCTTTGCTTCTCTCCGCCCGGTTGCGTTTGCCAGAGGAAGGCTCTCGGGAGTAGCTGCTGACTTTCTCTGCGGCACGCTGAGCTATCCGCTCTGTGCTCAAACTGCGGCTGCGCTGTCGAGTCGGAGTCTTAAGATAGTCTTTGGATTCGTGGCTAGGCTCCCTCTCCAAGCTTTGGCTGCGTTTCCGACGTGGACCAGAAGGCGGGGCTTCTAGCATACTATCGGCGGGCATCGACGAGATGTCTGATGTCGGAAGGTTGTACCTGCGATCGCGAGATAGGCTCGACAACTCACTGCTTTGGTCGCGATTCACCAGTTCAATCTCCACGGGGTGACCAGCATGTAGATTTTCATCTACACCTGAATTGGACGAAGTGAGACTTTGGTCATCGCCCCCCGCTTCGAGCGACTTGTTTTTCGATGGCGAGCCGAAAGAAATCCGACGGGAGTATACGGGTCTCCGATTCCCACTAGACTCTGTGATATGAACGCTCGGGTCTTTCGACTTCTTGGCGGATGACGGAGTGACTCGGACACGGACACTAGGTCGGGATACTATGGAACCAGACCCCTTCCCGCCCTCGAAGTACTCGATGAGCAGGGAGGTCTGGGAGTGGTGCGCCGAGCGGGACAGTTTGGAGTCGTCCCCTCGGGCGCGGTGCTTCCGACGAGTGGAAATGGTGACGGGAGTCCCGTCGTCCGGGATGGAATAGGAAGTCTTGTCTGTGCGGTGAGATATGTCAGTTCCCAAATCAGTGCCTGTTACGCTGCCGCTAATGGTGTCGACAATGGATTCTGTGGGGGCTGGTAAGACCGGTCTGCGGGTGTCGATGCCCATGACGGAAAAAGGAATGTGAGAGGTCTTTTATTCTTTTTAATCCCCTTCTGCCAGACAAGTTCATAATCTTTCGAGTATCTGTCTCTTCTTCCTGGCCTTCCTCTTTGTTTTCTATCTCCACTTTTCTTTCTTTCAGGGTTGAAGGGTGGGGGAGGTCTAATGAGCGTAGAAGGGAAGGAGACGGGCAAGGGAATTGGGAAAGATTGGGGCAGCCTGAACCCCGGATGTTAACCACTGGAGTGTTACCACAAATCGGATGGTTCGATATGCAGTTTTCTTTTCTTCAGGAAGATGGGGTCATAGTGAGGGTGACAGGGAGCGGGGGTGGGGGGTGAGTATGTGTGGGTGTGGGTGGAATGTTCGGTGGGTGTTTGGTAGAAAATGAAAAGTGTAGCGTACCAGCGCAGACGAATTGCAGAGACGGGAAGGAGAGTATGGAAGGGCCAGAGAAGGGAGGGAAAGACAGATTCAAGCGAGGATGGAGATTCGAAAGTTAGAGTAAAGATGGATGATGGATGGAGGGAGGAGGCTGTTGTGTTGGGCTCAGCCGCCAATAATGCCGCTGTGGTGATAAGCCAACATCAACAACAACCGGTGTGTCGGCGACAAGCTTAATCACAAGACATGGATGGGACGGCAAATCGCTGCAAAAAAGGGGGGTAAATTTTTGAGGGGGGGAAGAGAAAAATGAAATGAAAATCAAAAATACGACAGAAGAGCAGAAAGTGATAGAAAAGGGGAACGAAAATAAGAGCTGGGAGGGTAGGGGAAAAAAAAGAGAAGGCTGGAGAGAGTACTTCCACCAAAAGAACGACCGAACGATGGAGCTGAGCTGGCGAATCGACGAAAGGATTCAATCACAACCCCCGAACCTGTTTTGCTAATTTTTTATTTTTTTTAGCCCTGTGAGCGGCAGCCGACAAACGACAGTTAGTCGGCGTTAGAATCAATATCCAGCCATTTTTTCTTCTCATTGAAGGTCGAGAGCGATTCTCGTGACTTTATAATCCGCGGCGCCTCTCGTCCCTGCCCAAGGAGAATAATAACACTTAAATAAAGACTCAACGCTCCTCCACTTAATAACAGCAGTCCGCATCTACTGTTTCGATTGGAGTCCATCACCACGCAAGGTGAGAGAAAGGGGATCTGGGCCGTACAGGATATGCTTCTTACGTGGATAAGTAGGATACCGAAGCCGCTTGGGTATCATGCTCCTCCTCTACTCCTCCCAGCTCTCAACGTCCCATCCCTAGACTAGGCAGGATAATTGTATCTGGAGAATAAACTTTGCTTTCATCCTTCCCTCCCTTCTTTTATACTCCGATATATATTGCTCTTCTTGTCCATCTTCTCCCAGCCTTCCTCGAGATCTACTACTGGATAGCTGCCGATGTAAGGAGCCTCGGTGTTTTCCAGAGGGCCCCAATGGGCGGGCCCAGCTTACCTCCGTAGTGTGTGACCGAAAATGTGATCTGTATCCTGTCTGGCTGTCGACATTTGGCCCTATTACCGTAGCACAGGTGTGCGCTTGTCAGTTCCATCACTATTTTCTCTCCCAACTCTAGACCTGAAACATGGACAGCTCTGTGAAAGTGCAAGTCAACGAATATACGCATGGCATGAAACGCTCAACCAGAGAGCACGCAGCATTGCATAAGTCCAGCATACCATCCCTCTTTCCTGGTACATGAGGGGGCAAAAGCAAAGAAAGTCTCCGTATGAAATTCCAGAGGTCCATCAGTGGAAGGGAAATCGGCGAGCTAAACTGCTGGAGGAAAGGGACTTTACGCCAATCCGCAACGCCGCTCGCCGCTCATCCACTTCCACGTCTCCAGGACGACCGTCCATTGGAGATCCGGCTGCCAACACATCAATCACATCCCATCATCACTGCCTCTCTGTTCTCGTCACGCATCGGGCTGATTGGTAGGGGTTCCCCTGTTGGAGGAGACAAGGACACCACATTATTCTTGTCGCACGGGCAGTGTCAGAACGAGACGATCGCACTGGACTCCGCAAGGTACGAGAACGAAAAGTTAACTCCCCGAAGGAAGAAGAGCAAAAAAAAAAAAAACATACCTCACCCGGTCCTGAGGGAACCGGAAAGTGCTTCCCAGCCACCCCATACCAGCCACCCCTCCTTGCTCTCACGACTCAATCTGATGATTATCATCGCCTTTCTCATGTGTCATATCACAGAAGCCGATCCAATAACATTCCAACCATCTTGATAAGATGAAGTCTAAATTCACCTAACCTTGAGCTGGAAGTTAATTGGGCAGCTTCACATGGCCAACTCTAGATCAAGCGAGCCATCATGCACTCTCTATCACTTTTCTTTGCTTCTCATTGTGCCTCCATTACATTGTATCCTTGAGGCAGAGATGAAGCACATTCAATTTCTAAATATATATAGTGCATTACCCAGTGGTTCCCGAAACTAAGTACCACCGCATCTCCAAACTCTATCCCAACGAAGCATCAAACTTCTGAGCAACCTTCGAAACGCTCATGCCTTGCAGATGCACTCTCATCGATGCAAGAAGAACTCTCCCTTGCTACAGAATAAAAAATAAGAAATAGTTTCAACCTTGTTGACTTACGTGCTTCTAATATTAACTGCTGTTGGATTCTTGTCTCCTTGATCACCTTCCTAATCGTATAGCCATCCTCCGTACCAAGCATTGAGTTAGTTTAATCAAGGACAGTATAGTCCAGACACACCCAAAAAGGGGCCTTGCAATTCTTAAACAAGTATCTGAGCACTGTAAGTAATATCTAGAATAATAACCATAAGATATAGACAAAGACAAAGCACCCGCAAGCTGAACTCCAGGACCCGATGCCAAAAGCATGGTTGAGAAAGGAACAAAAAATAGAACAGAATTCTTTTTAGTAAGGAGCTAAATCAAAAGAGAGAACACAATTAATCATCATCATGCTTCCGCTTAAACTTCAATCCTTTGGTGTGTCTGGGTTGGCTGCCGTAATTCCGTCGTCCCTGTTGCTGCTGCTTCTTCTCACGACTGAGACTAGCGCCTAGTTGGATATCGATACGCGGCGGTGCAGAGAAGCCGAATCCCTTTGCGACCTTGACGAGATCGAGTTTGTGCACGTCGAAGACGGAGCGGAGAGAGTGGGAGGCGTAGGCTTGCAGGTAAGAGCGATAGCCTTCTTTGGCGGACTGTCGAGATGGGTTAGAAGTTGAGGTGGTTGGAAACGAAAAGGAGGGATAGCGCACCTTGTTCAAGTAGTAGTTCTGGCCAATGAGTTTCTCGAGCTGAGATTGGACGTTGACAATCTTCGAGGCTGGGAACTCGAATTCCACCACGGGTACTCGGGCTTCTTTCAGGTACTTCAAGAACCCAACTTCAGAAGGCTGAAGGAACATCAGACTGCGACCCTTTCCGTTCACACCACGGGCGGTACGGCCGACCCGGTGGACGTAGTCTCGGGTGTCATCTGGGGGATCGAACTGAATGATCCAGTCGACGGCGGGGATCTATAATCATAGTTAGATCATCTGCACTTCGAGGTGGGGGGAGCAAACAGACATCCAAGCCTCTTGCAGCAACATCTGTACAAATCAAGACTCCCTGCTTCGCGTTGCAGAACTCGAAGAAGGTGTTGGTCCGCTTCTGCTGTTTTTGCTTTCCATGCAAATCTAGCACTGGCAGATCGATATAATTAAGAAGCTCGGCGTGATACTTCACACAGTTGCAGCTGGAGAAGAACACAATAATTTTCTTCTTAATGTTGCGTTTGAGGAAAGAGAAGAGGAGTAGAAAGCGCTTATCGGCCTCGCAAATAACATAGCCTTGCTCGAGACCCTCGACAGTGCTGTGCTCCTTTCGATGGTCCACGTTAATATACAGCGGTCCGGGTCGGAGAGATATGCGAGCCAAATCTTCGACCTTGGTAGTCTGGGTGGCAGAGAACAGCATCGTTTGCCTCTCTTCGGAGGGCAGAATCTTGACAATTTGGCGCATCTCATCCTCGAAACCGACTTCTAGAATTCGATCCGCCTCATCGATAACCAGAGTCTTGAGGTTCTTAAACACAAATCCGGGAGTATTCTGCAAATGATCAAGCAAGCGTCCGGGTGTAGCGATGAGAAGGTTGACACCCTTTGTGAGCTTCTCTGCCTCCGCCCGTCGATTGGCTCCTCCAATGACGATACCATATGTCTGGCTGTGTGCTGTAAGCAGCTCCCTGGCTACACCGAAGATTTGCAATGCCAGCTCACGTGTAGGGGAGACGACGAGTACGCCAGTGCCTGTTTAGTCCGGTTTTTATTAGTGATTGGGTGAGCAAAATTGTGCCGCAACAAGACGTACCGTTTCGAGGCTTAAATCGCAGCGCGCTGAGCATCTCAATCGCAGGAATCAAGAACGCAAGAGTCTTTCCGGATCCAGTCTTTGCAGCTCCGAGGACATCACGGCCGGCAAGAAGCGGTGGGATTGTTCGCTGCTGAATCTCCGTCATCGTCTCGAATCCCATCTCCTTGATTCCTTGCAGTGTCTTCTCGGAGAGGTTCAATTCCGTGAACTTCTTTGGTCCGCCTTCTACCTGAGGCAGGCTAACAGCATCCACAGAGGGTAGGTCTGCGGCCTTATCCTCTTCGGTATTCTCCTCCTCATCATCCTGCTCTTGGGACAAAGTCTCTGGTTCCTCCTCGCTCTCATTCTCATCGTCGCTTGGCGGGCGATCCACTTTTCGCTTCTTTTGAACCTCTTCCTTCACAGCCTTCTTAGCGAGCTCAATGTCCTTTTTCTTCTTCTTTGAATCGGTCACCGCTCCATTCTCGACGACAGTCGCCTTGGGGGCAGCATCTCCATCCACAGCTCGAGCACTTCCGTCGTGCTTTCTCTTTCGTTTCTTGGAGATAGACTTTGCGTTATCCACGGGAGCCGGCATTTTGCCTTAATTGTATTGTAGGAGTGGTCTCCTTTTTATTTTCCCGTGGAGAGGTTTTCTTGTGCAGAACTCAAGTCTTCAAGGACTTTTGATTTTGCGGCTTTGCTTTTTTTTTTTTTTTCTTCCGCCTCCGCGTCACGTGCTGATAAGCCCGATACATACTAGTACCATGATGCCCCAGGCAACAATCTACTCGGATATCAAATTGATCTTGAATTTGTTCAAGAAGCAAATATTAAGCAAGATGTAGGGTTTGAGAAAGAATAATCGAGATGAAACCAAATGCAGATAGAAACTATAGAATTTTCTACCAAAGAGCCAGTCTTGATAGCCCTGGCACCAACATTATCCTGCACATATTGATTATTCCAATCTGCAAAGGGTCATGAATTGAATCTTCCTTGTATATTCTTTCTGGCTCTTTACTGCGAGGCTGCGCTTCAATAAAGCGTAAAAGCTTAGCTTTTAGAAAGGAAATAAGGGAATCGCATTCCGTATTTTTTTATGGATGAATAGAGGGACCAGATTTCCCCATGTAACAAACCCAAGATATGGTCATTTGTATATCCTCAAGCTCACTGGGGGAAAAACATCTCATCTTTCCCAAGAGAATCATGCTCTGGTATTCGATACTTGCTTTACTCCCCACAAATTCGTCCACAAGTCATATTTTCTTTTTGGTCAAAAAAGGGGAAGCACGCGAAACGACACGATCCGACCAGCATATTTTTGGGAGGACTCTGACACAAGACATATACCTATACTGCTCTACCCCAGAAATATGAAACAACCATTTATATAGGCATTTGCGAAATTTCGACCGAAAGAACGCAACAAAAAGCCAATAAGATGGCCGAAAGTACTCAGAGCCTGCTGGCTCAGCCACGATGGAAATACTAGGTTCATAGATGTACTCCACATAGTAAGCTTGAAAATACTCTGAGATACTCTCCTTGTCAGGACTCAGGAGTCAACTTGGCTCCGACAACGTGACCGAAATGATGAGATGTCATTTTAGCGGATCTGCGCCTGGAAAAATTTTCTTCTTTCAAACAGTCTTGCTCGATGACTCTTCGAAAGGCTGTCTTGAACGGCTGCCTCGTGGGGCTGGGATGACGACGCGAATTATCCATGGGGAGATCCGACGTCATGGTGCAGGAATTGGTAACCCCGAATGTCGCTGATCTTTTTTTTTTTTTTGAATTAGACTCTGGATATCATTTCGGCCATTTTTGGAGAAAACTGCCTGCGACTTCGTTTTTTAGAAAGAAGAGCCGGAATGATTTTGCTCTCAGTGTGCACTAATAACTTCGTATAGCGGGCTTTTCTGAAACTATAATATTCGTGAGGAAGAGCGCAGTAGAAAGGTATCCATTGATTGTTGTTTATGCTCCTCTTGAGGCTCGGAAAGCTTTCGAGAGAATTGGTATCATCATCTCCCTTGAAGATCTCCTCATCGTCGCTTTGTCAACCTCCTCCCTTATTCCGCTGATTGTCCAGTGTCGGAAGTGAGAACTTTCGCCAGCACGTCCATGAATAACAAACCGTAAATTTAAGATTCATTAGACAATACATGGACATACTCAAAACACCCAGAGAATACATGAAAGTAGTCCCCCGACCTGTCCAGTTGACAAGCTGCAGACAAGTATATGAACGTGATGCAGTTGATCCGCACAGCCTTGAGGTTATTTACGGCAAAAAGTCCTCCCCAAACCTCTGTATAGGATGGCTCAAAGCCCGCTCTCTAATGTTAGGAGGATATGGACTCGAAAACTGCCAACAATGCGCAGCCACCCTTCCTTCTGCACGATTCAACCTTTGTGGGAAATTTGGGGGTGTTTTTGACATCAAAGCTGGATCTGCACTACTCCATTAAAGGCGCGCAGATCCAAATATCTCTCTGGTGTTAGCCCCACCAAAATGACTCCACCGTTCCATTACCTCATTCATACTTGAGCCCGTGCTTTGGCCTCAAAAATGTCGTATTTAGTGTAAATCTTCTACAGGTTCTACAGGGTATGGGGCAGAGAAGAGAAACCCCTCTCTGAATGGCAACCCGATGTAGACGGGAAAGAAAAGCGGCTGGGACGTGATCTGCCAAGAGTGTTGGTCTGTATTTCTAGAATAGTCATCTAGGACAACTGGCGTCTATGAGACAGCATGTGGTTGTAAATTGAAAGAAATTTAGAACGAGAGGCTATACGCGAGGTGCTATACTAAGACAATATTTCTCTGTTCGGAACGGTTGAAAGTATGGGAAATGGGGTTCTGTCACTTCGGGATCGCTTTCCTTCCTGAGGTGATCTAATGAGAGCAGAATAGAGGCTGATGTAGGTCTCATGATGAGAAGAATTTTGGAGATCTCAAAGCAGCGGAGAAGTTGTGCTTCTGCTGCTCCTGAGTCTTGCAATGGAGAGGGCCTCATAACAGAGCATGGAGAAGACATGATACATCTCTTCACTGAGATCAAGATAATCAGAACACAATTATTCTATTTTTTTTTTCGGATGGCAGTCGTGGTGTCGTCGCACGTGGACAAAGAAGCATACCTATGATCTCCGACCAACAGCCCTTTTTTGGCCTGGCAAAAACTGAATGAGAATCGATTTTCGGGCTGGGTTTGTGTTGCAACAACGCTAAGGGGGCAGTGCAATCCTGACGAACAATTTCTTGGGTTAAGGCTGTGAGACTAAACCAGGGCTGGACTGACTGCAATCAATTGATTGGATCAAGTCACCCAGTGTAATATAAATCCTCTCCCAGAATGAGAGATTCAATATGAGCATCATGATTAAAAGGGGCCTCTCCAGGCGAGCAAAATATGCTACCACACCGACTCCCTGTGTGTGGTGGCGATCGCGCAAAATAAAATTCTCGTGCGTGTTGACTGGACCCTGAGATTCATTGGCGGGATGGATGCCTTATGTCATTTTTGCTACCCTACTACTGTCTCAATCGAAACATTCTGATTGTGTTGCGGTGGAATTTGTAGATAATCGGAGGGTCAAGTCAGATCTCTCATGCCTAGACCAGTTCATAAGGGAGGTAACGTAGCTAAAACATCCTTCACGCTTTTGGCGTGAGGTTTCAGATGCTGCAAGAAATCTGATCTCGGAGAAGCGAAATCTGGTAATTACCACGATGAAGGGTTTCTTTCATAGCGGTTTTATTAATAGAAATTTTGAATAAATATCCCCAAGACATTATTATTCCTGAGTAGGCAGAATAATAAACCACGGAACAAGACTCAGAAAAAGTGATGGCATCCATGGTCCAGGCGCTAGTGACAGTCGTTCCTGCCGTTTTCTGCTTTAATTTTCTTGGGATTTGAAGGGAAGGAAAGACCAAGCCAAAAACATATACGGAGTATAAAAAATGACGAGGACGCCTAAGGTTGATGCAATCACTCCACAATAGAAAAGATTCTAACCTCCTAATGGCTTGGAAGTTGGGAACTGTCCACTGACCAGCCTTCCCTGTCAGGCACTAAGAGATTTTCTGTCGACTGGCGGGTGGGAAGTGGGAACAAATCAAACGCTGACCCAGTGGGTGAAGTGTATGGGAATCATCCGCAACCGGGGGCCCAGAACCAACCCCCTGAGAGTGAGAGACGCGCGTGCACCACTCACAGTGCCTGGAAACTGGGGGGGCAAGACTTTCATGAGAGGAAAGACTCCGTGCCAACGCTTGGTTGTAGTCGTAGCGCTCTGTTGCAAAGTGGCCGCTGACTTCCAGAGTCCAGTCGCCTTTTCGTTCAGAGTTACTTTTGCTGTGTCCTGGACTCCTGGCCCGCTTGTCTCCGTGGCTGAGGTAGTCCTGCGTCATCTAGCAAGTGTACCTTTCTTGCTCCCTCCTGGATTAATTTCTTCTGACCTCCATCCTCGTTTTACAATCGCCATCTCCTCTGGGATAATAAAAATAATACTGCATTGTTTGCCGACACATTGTTTCCTGGTATTATTTTTATCCCAATTACGTACGGACCAGAAAGTCTTCAGGCCTCAGCGCTTGCCAGTGATTGGCCCCCCGTGCTGAGTCAGCCCCTCGAGGGTCTCAGTGTTTCAAGCATTCCGACCGTCTCTCCTACAACCAGAACACTCGGTACCTTGCTCTTCAGTCCCTCCCCTGAAGACACCCCCATCATCCATCCCGCGAGGGAGAAAGAATCTTTCGCCGCTATATTTCTCTTTCTTTTCTCTCTTTTCTCTTCTCTCTGCTCTCTTGTGATTCTCACAAACGCTCAAGTAGACCCGCTCTACGCTTGTTTCAAGAGTGAGAACGATCTCCCCAGTTTAGGAGACGCTCCCATCTCGTTCTCCCCTTGACCCTCTTAGGCTATACTGTGTATCGCCGCCACGATCGCTTTATTACAACTGCTCACCTTCGACTTTCGCTCTTTGGCTCTACTATCCGACGCTCTTTGACCCTCTTTCGGTCTTCTATTTCCCTCCTCGATCAGTTCTTCGCTACATTGTCGTATCCGACTCTTCGCTCTCCTTCTTGCCTCCTATCGATGACGTTGTGGATTAGAATCACGACGGGCGGCTTTTTGCAATAATCACCGCATTCCACGATCATCCACTTTTTTTTCGCTTCTTTCTTACTCATCCTCTCGTTTCAGCTCTGACGGAAAGCACTTGTCCAAGATATCCGGCTTCCAACCCTTCCGCATCCGGCAGTGCCAAGCTCAGCTCCTCCCCAGGACTACCTTCGATTCATCAGCCATCACCTCCACCTGATACGGCTGTCTCTATTTATCTACGCGCTTGACTCGCTATTGATCGGAGGAGTGCGTTATCGTAACTAGATCCGCCAAAATGCGGTTAATATCGTTGTTTTTCTGTTTACTGGCTGCATTCCTAAATGCGCCTCTCGTTTCCGCCATCCGGCTCATCGAGTCTAACGCACTCAACCTTTGTCAGGATAGCTCTAATTTCACAGCTACCTACTTCCATGTTAAATATACACCTAATAACAATTCCCTCACCGTGGGATTCGATGGAGTATCTGCAATTTCCGGGTTTGTGGAAGCTGAGATCATCCTCGACGCCTATGGCTATACCGCCTTGAGGCAAACATTCAAGCCCTGTGACTTGAACATGCAAGGCCTCTGCCCAATGAACACTGGTCCAATTGATGTTCACAATATTCCATTGGAACTTCCATCAGATTTGGCCAGCAATATTCCAGGTGAGATCGATTGTATTCTGATCTTATACCCCCGGTTACTAACTTGGATACCATAGGCATCGCCTATAATGTCCCGGACCTCGACGCCTCCGTTCGTATCTATATCAACTCGACAAAGACAGGTGAAAGCATTGCCTGTCTGGAAGCTAGTTTGTCGAACGGTAAGACGGTTTACCAAAAGGGTGTCGGGTGGGCGACCGCCATTATCTCTGGTCTAGGATTGACTGCATCCGCCATTACCTCCGGTTTGGGCCATTCGAACACTGCGGCCCACGTTGCGGCCAACGCGCTTTCTCTTTTCGGCTTCATGCAAACCCAGGCCATGATCGGCATGACCTCGGTTCATATGCCTCCTATTGTCCAGGCGTGGACGCAAAACTTCCAATGGAGTATGGGTATTATCCATATCGGCTTTTTGGAAACTGTCTGTACCTGGTACCAACGATCAACCGGCGGTACTGCTTCGACAATTCTTTCAGAACTTTCGACAACTTCCGTGGAAGTGCTCAAGCGCCGAAAGCGATCACTGAACAACGCAGCTTCTTTGATGACACGATCCTCCATGGCCCTCCTCAAAAGAGAAGGCGCTGAGTCTGAAAAGGCGGCGACGGAAAGTAAGGAAGTACGCGGCATTGAACGTGTTGGATTCGTGGCCTCAATCGAGGAAACAAACATTTTTCTTACTGGGTTTATCTTTTTCGTCGTCTTCGTTGCGCTGGTTATGCTCTTAGTTGTCCTCTTCAAAGCAGGATGCGAGCTTCTCGCCAAGAAAGGAAAGATGAAGAGTGACAAATTCCAAGACTTTAGAAAGGGATGGAGAGTGGTCGCGCGAGGTATCCTCTTCCGACTGGCATTGATTGGCTTCCCCCAGATGGCTATCCTATGCCTCTGGGAATTCACCCGGGTCGACTCGCCTGCCGAAGTTGTTCTCGCTGTGATCATGATCGTCTCCCTTCTGGCGGCTCTGGGCTGGGCTTCATACAAAGTAATCAGCCTGGCAAAGAAGTCTATCGCGTTGCACAAGAACCCGGCGTATATCCTTTACTCCGACCCGACCTGTCTAAATAAGTGGGGATTTTTGTATGTTCAGTATCGCGCAACGGCATACTACTTCGTCATTCCGTTCCTCGGCTACACTTTCACCAAGGGCATGTTTATCGGCCTGAGCCAACCGGCTCCTGTTGTGCAGACCGTCGCCTTAGTCATCATCGAAGCCGGCATGCTTATCGCAGTGAGCGTCTTGCGACCCTGGATGGACAAGAAGACCAACATCTACAACATCTCCATCGCAGCCATTAATTTCCTGGACGTGATTTTCCTGCTCTTCTTTTCTAACGTCTTTAACCAACCCGGTCTTGTGACGGGTGTCATGGGAGTGGTTTTCTTCGTGGTCAATGCTGCCTTTGCACTGGTCCTTTTGATTCTGGTGCTCATTGCATCTATCTACGCCATGGTTTCTAAGAACCCCGACACCCGATATCAGCCCATGAGGGATGACCGCGGGTCGTTCATCAAGTCGCAAACCCAGCTAACCACCGAACTGGATGCCCTTGGAGCTACCGCCCGTGGTGATGTGAAATCAACTGCTTACAAATCCAGCCCCTTTGATGATGATAATGCTTCGTTTTCTAGCGGTAATGGAGCGAGCGTCAGCCGTCAAAACCTGGACCCCAATGATTTGAACAACGCATCTCGCCAGCCTCCTCACTCCCCGGTTGATCCATCACTACCGCTTTTCCCCAGTGACAATACGAATCTGAAGGGCCCCGGTAGCTTTGACACGACTCTTCGGTCGCAGTCGCCTGTACCACGAAGCTATACCTCTTCACCATTCCAGGGCTCGTACCGGGCGCAAAACAACCCAAGCCCGTGGCAAAGAGGAGCAGGTTATGACCACTGAAAGAATTTTTCTATGACTGTTTTATAGCCTTCTCGAGAGATGAAGTTATGGCACACAGTACGGGATCGGTTCTCTCCACTAGAACCCCCCCTTTTCTCATTGATCTTTTACCTTTATTTCTTCGACTTCGTACTCTTCGCCTTTTTTTTTTTTTTTTTGTTTTTGCTATCGTATACTGTGCTATACTGAAAAACCTCCTCCTTATCTGTCGTCTCTTTCGCTCTCGTTTACCACCTCACAAGGACTTTGCTTTTTCCTTTTTCTCTCATATTTGCTTTGATTACTCGTTATTATATCCGGCGTTTTGAAGCATTGGATCTGGAGATCAGGACTTGGGTTTGTGGACTATGTGTTATATTATCTGGCAGGTTCTATCTTTGCTCTCATCCGATGCCCTCTTGGTGATTTGAGGTACGGAAAGAAACCATAATGCTAGCGCCGACGTCGGTTGATGTCTGGTATTTTCACTTCATTTTCTTATTGGAGCTAATTCTCATCCATTGTAGCCAGTAAACTCAGTAAGCCTATGTACGGACTTCTTTGTGCAGATGGGATTTGAGCTCGGGATCTCAACTCAAGGGATAGATTGACCTCATTTTGGATACGCTACATGACATTGTTGATATTATTAGATTCTGTTTATTTATTCATTCCATTCTTTTATTTCCTTTCCCTTTTCTCAAAGATGAAAAGCACAAACACCAGAGTCAAATCCACGGATATCACGCCGGAAGAGACAAAAAATAGAAAGAGAAATAGATCTAATACATAAAAGGGTGGCGAAAAGAAACGTAATTTAGCATAGGAGAGAATATTGGGAATACACCGAGCAGATCAAAAAAAGAAAATGAAAAATAAAAATCATCGATGGTCTCCTAACCCAGGAGGCGGCCCAGGAAGGGACGAGGATCCCATACCGGGCGGTGGTACATGCGCGTATCCATCTTGACCCGGAGGTGCTCCTGGGCCAGGGCTCGGGCTGAAGCCAGCGGGGCCCTGGCCGGGAGGAGGAATTGGGGGGAATCCGGGTGCGCCGGGTGGTGCTTGGAAGTTGGGGGGGAAGCCTCCTGGAGGTGGGGGAGGGAAGCCCTGGCCGACTGGGGGCATATTGGGCATGTTTGGGAGTGGGGGGAGGCCGCCCTGGGATGGGGCACCGGGTGTTGGAGGGAAGGGAGGGGGGAATGGGAGACCTCTGGCTCCGGGGGCTAGAGGGGAATTGGGTGTTAGTCTTGAACTCATCGTCTGGCTGGCCGTGTGAACGTACGTGGTGGCATGCCTGGAACGCCGCCTGGTCCTCCTGGAGGAGGCATTCCGAAGGGTGGGAATTGGCCCGGGCGACCTAGAGAGATAGAGTTAGTATTGAGGTTTCATGTCAATCTAAGTTTGATTTGGGGGAAGGAAGGTGAGAAAGATGTACCAGGAGGAAATCCGAATGGAGGCGGATAGGCGCCCGGAGGCACCATGGCGGGATTTGGAACTGCTTGTCCTTCAGCAGCGTATGAGGAGGTAATGGAATCGATGACTGATTGTGCCTTTTCTTGCCCGATTTCTAGACATTTTGTCAGATAGTTTGAACATCGTGGAAGAGAAAGCCCCCCGAATGGTTGAAGGGCAGCCATATCATACGTTGGTAATAATCCTGTACGTTTCTCAAATGGTTTCGTCCGGAATTATGTGCCTTGCGCACACTCATCGAGTCGTGCGTGAGGTAGACATCGCAATAGTCACCTGTGAATTGGCCGTGATATCAGTCCAAGAGCTCTCAGGCAACCGTATGCAGGTGAGTCGGGATGGTTAAGGAATTGGGGGATCGGGAGAAGTCGATTCGGGGGATGAAGTAGAGATCCGCAAGTTTGCATGAAGAGAAAAAAAAACCTACAGAAGAGTACACTAACAGTTAGTTGAATGGCTCATTTAGCAGCAGAAGGAGATCACTTATATTTTGGCATCTTGAATGGGAAGGCGTGTTGACTGCTGCGACGGTGTTGGTGGCGGGTCCACTCTCGCGACACAGGCGGGAGGAATCAAATTATATCGAGGTCCGACTAGCTTCTGGTATTAGGGATCAAGGAATGTGAATATAAACTCGGAGCAGAGGGTAGATGAGGAGAATGGCTACGGAGCAAGAGAATGGAAGAGATTCGATGCGACGCCGACATTACAGGGCGGTGAAAGGGGGCAGAATAGCAATTCTTCAGGTCGACCAACACTCCAATTGGATAATCTCGATTAACCTACAGTAGCGACTACTACCTATTTTCCTAGGTACTGCAGATTACTACTAACGTAGGTAAGTAATCAGAAGGACCTAATACTGAACAGCTATATCAACAATTCCAGATATCAAGATAAACAAGACAAAAGTGACCATGATTGAGGCTATTTAAAATTAACGACAGAGAAAAATGCTTTAGAAAGAAACACCACAGCCTGCCCCAGACGTCGGTGCACCCCCCCCCCCCCCCCAGGGTGACTTGGGCTCGTGGTGCCGCTTGTTTGTGTCAATGGGTTGATCTTCCAACACGCAGGGGTTAACATGGCCTTTATTGTGATAATTTGTGGTGACTATAGTAGAGTTGTGTGGATATTTTATTAACTCAATCAAATGCTGGTTGGTGCCTCTCCTTGACAACCACCTAGGTACTATATAAGAACCCACTGGGTACTCTGTAGTTTCCCATCTTTTCTTCTCTCATACATGCCTCCTACACTCTCCCTTTATCCTAGTCTCCTGCTGCAAAGGCAAGATTGCCCTAACGAAACCCATTTATCGAGATACTCCTTCCGGGAATGACCCAAAAATCCGACTGATATCCTCTTCTCTCTATAGTTTCAATTGCTGTCTCCCAGCTCTAACTCTGCCAGCTCAGCACCTGCTATCAAACAGGTCTTTAACCTATATGTCCATACGTTACAGTGCCTGTTTTGTGGTGTAGTAGCATGTTATTTTAATATTACTCAACGTGCAGCCCCTAGATATTTTTTTTTTCATTACCCTGCCATGACACCTGTAACCTATTAAACCGCCTCTACCCTACAGACACTTACAATGTTCAAATACTTTGTCCACACCAATTTCCATGTGATGCCTAAGTAGGCGAGGCCAGAAAGAGCATAGTACGCAAGCAAAATGCATGGATTATGTCTCCACTGAATAAATGAATGAACGACTTACCAGGAAGAAAGGGGAGCCGAGCCAGGTGACAGTGCTCCGAAATTGAACTAGAAATGGACAATGGGAAACCTTACGCCAAAAGAATGCCCGAACCTCGCCTACTCATTTGGCAAGGTCAAGTATCGCGCTGATGAGTACACCCCCCGGGCCTGCTTGCGCTCACTCCTGCCGATACAGATATACAATCGCAACATGAGTCTCATTGCTACTTGCAAAGACTGGTGGATGAGGGGTTCCTCGAGCGAATGGGGTCTCGATTAGACAAAACCCTCAATAACCACCTTATATGTCAAGGTTTGGAGGTCGTTCTTGAGGCCACTGCGCCCTCTGATATCTCTTTTAGCACTGACGACTATCCTATCCCAGCTACTCCTGTTGTTCGCTCCCCGACTCCTATGGCCGTAACCCAATTTCTGATCCTGGGTTTTCTGAATTTGTCACTATGAGTTCGACAACACGTGTAGGGATGGGGGCTACCTAAGTGATGGCAACTGCTATCCCTCAGCATCACGTAGCCATCTCCGAAGCCGCCAGCATTCCCCGATGAGAAGGTCTACGGGAATGAGCTAGATTTTTTTAAACTATCTGGATGCTCCCGAAAAAGTCCAGGATCTTGGGCCTGTTTTTTCACGTGTGAAAACTTGCGATCCATTGAACAGTGTACCGAGTTACGGGATCTAGATATTTATGAGCTCGAGCAAGTTTCACAGGAGGGCTACCTTTATCAGTTACATTTGGGGCAGGAGATGGTAGGTTGTTCGGCGGGACCAAAGCCAACCATACATTGTAATGGGCCATAGGGTGAAGATTTATATATTGGTGGTTTAGTTAGCAAGCAAAGCAGATTCCCGTTGCCAAAAGAATCAACATAAGCCCCCCGGATCATCTATGGAATGGGTTTCTTTATGGATTTAAGTTCGGATTATTTAGGGGTGGCTCATACTCTAGGTAGACCTGGTTGCCCACAAAACTCAATCAACATGTTACCTTGCTTTATGGGGCTTCTACGTGTCCAACGGCACAACAGTCATGTGTTCCCCACATGTAAATGGAGTGATTTGTCTGAGGACTGAATCGAGAGAGACAGGATCTTGTTCCTGCTCCTTGGAGCCTATCACTTTGCCATTGGAGTACTTACTGGAGACATGGGTCCTCTAGTAGAGACTGGAGGTTTTTATAACCGTCGTCGAGCAGTGAAGCGATAACGCCGAGCACTCGAGCGTCCTAGTACTCTGGATATTTAAATCAAATGATTTTAGGGTTGAGCCGATAGTGGACTTTGGACCTCCCCATACGCAGGTCTCGTGGTGATTACTGACGAATAGTGATATCGTTCGTTTGGTTCGCTCTTAAGGCCGGTAATAGATACTCTGGCCTTAAATGATTTCTTCTATAGGCGTCGCGTGTTATAGAAGTATGGGAGTGGAGTTGTCATCATGAATGCTTAGCCGGTCGAGAAACCGATGTCGAGGCTAGAGATCAGGAGGCTTACAGACCGCTCTTCTGGACTTCTTGACGTGGTCACGAGAGGAGGTATCGTTGGGCTTTCGCTGAAAAGAGTTCCAATGCCGACTGAGGTTAAGTTCGGTAGTACACCCCTTGGTTGCTCGGCCGGTCCTAGGGGGTTCAGAAACCTCCCGTTCGCCAGAAGTAAACATGGCGAAACAATATTAGCCATAAACAATCATCCTCAGCCACTCTATGAAAATACTGATAACTGCTGGGTACCGAGTAGCATATGTGGAAATTGAACGGTTTGTCCTACTCCTTCAAGGTTAGTTAACCAAGAGCCCGAATGTAAACCTTAAAAATATAGTAGGCATCAAATTTTAAGCGCTGGGGAAAGGGACAATTCTGCTTCGTTGATACCAAAACCCACCGTTGGGTTCATCACGCGACGAGTCACTCAGCCATTGTACGTAAGGTTCTTGTACCTTCGATGGAGGTCACGATGTGGATTGAGTGAGGCAATATCCGTTTTCCGAGCCAAATGAGAGGGGAATCGACCAGAAGAGTTGTGTGTTTGGGGAATGAGGGGAAGGCGGCAGCAGCAGCCCTCATTTTTTTTTTTACCCTTGGGTCAAGAGAACAAGTGACTGGTAATTTGGGCAACATGATTCAGGGGAACGATCGATGGCTATTCTTGCCCCTTCTTTTTTTGCTTTTTCTTTCTTTCTTTCTTTTTCGAAGGGGTTCTACGATTATTATTGTTAGTCACATGATGAGAATGAAGACCAGAGGATGGATGGTGATGACGAGGCCAAGCAGCAGAGGACGGCAGTGTCGCTGGCAAAACTTGATCTGAGGGATTGGGAATTATTCAGACGAAGGAGCTAAAATTGTTGGAAAGGTGTTCTCTATTCAAATCGTCACGAGAGCGAATCCTTTCCGGATCATGGTAGCCTAGGGAGGTGCTGGTTGTGAAATGGTGGTGGCCAGTACCAAGAAAATGAAAAAGGATGCTGGAAACGACCATCGTGACTTCCACGGGTTTGTCGGGTTCGGCATCGCCGGCGGAAGGACGGCACGCAAAAGGATGAACATGAGGTACCGCCCAGCTTTGTCGCTGCTGATTGAATTCTATCTTTGAGTTTGTTGGGATGGGAGCAGATTAGTGAGAGTTCATAATAATAGAATGTTCGACATCGCCGATGGTGGTGCCGTGGAAGCCGAGGGCGTTCTGGAAAAGTTGAAACACCGCCTGTACGTCATGCCGAGCGTGATCTGAGGAACTTTCTTCCTGAATCCTGGGGCGAGAGTGAAAATCTGGGGAAGGCAAAACAGTGTGAAAAAATTTTCCTCGGTCACGCTGTCATCCTGACTCAGCGGCTATTGTCTTGGACTCTTGGGTCTGGCTTGGTATTGAGACACTATGAAGGCGATCGGCTCGGCTCAGGTACCCCATGATCTGACTCTGAATAATATAATACCGAATTTACAGTGACATCAGCAATACAACTCATCCAAGCCATCCTCTGTCCAAGTGGGCTTGTGGTGGAGATGAGGGAAAAATTTTTCTGCTGGCTTCCCACTTTCATTGAGGGGTTTTACTGACTCAGCCTATTTTTACTCACCAAAAAAACAAATTCAACACCCACCAAGCCAATAAAGATCCACCAAACGACACTGTCCCACTGGAATATTGTGGAATTATTATTCATATTAATCATGGTCCCTCCTCGCTGTGGGTTGGATGCAGTCCAGCCCTGCTGAATCTGGGGTAACCTGCCCTAGTCAAGCTTAGTGTAGCTCATGTTGCGTGGATCATCATAATTGACCGGAGTGTATTGAGGCAGTCAGGAATTCTGAGAAACAGGCTAACACAACCCCTCACTCTACTCGGAGTAACTCTGAATTCAAGCAGGCCGCTGTAGTATTCATTACCCTAAAATGATGTCTCCCCAGTCACCGATATACGACGAGAAGGCCTAAACAACACCTACAATTGTGACATGCAGACTCACTCCGAGGATGATCCAGTAGAGGAGGTTTATGTCTCAAGGGATGAGACGGTGAGGGAAATCAATTAATAATAGTGGACAAATGATGACCTCCTCAACTTTCTTTTCGAAAGTGTGGGCTAATAGGCTAGAAACGCCTAGTTAGATCTGCAACCCGCCAAGATCAGAACACAAATTAGGAATACGGGGTTGTGCTTCGATCAGTTCCGGATCGGTGACTCGGATTGACCTTCTTTTTGGGATGTGACTTCAAGGCGCCGACTCTGGGCTCTCTGACGCTTTGTTGTCCATGGTCTGGCGTCAAATTGCGACAGATCTCTCGGTCGATTGCCTAAGAAATTTCAGCACTGTGGTCAAAGGGATGATGCAATTGTACGCAGTACATTTGAATGGGTCCTGCGGGGGCAAAAAGGAAAAATTTTTTTTTTCTTTTCCCTCGGCCCTTGGTTAGTCACCCAGGCAGTCTGGGCCAATTCATATCACTTGTGCCAATCTGAGGAAAGATCCAGCTTGAGGTGCCACGAGACTGTTTTTTTTTTCTTTTTTTCTTTCTCTTCATGATGATGCGTGGCTCAAATGAGCGCCACAATGATGGAGAAATTGGGCAATTGAGAGGAAAAGATCGTAATGTTCCCACGAAGCCTGGCTGAAGCAACTTCCAATTTGGATCTTCCCCGTGTCCTTTGCTCAGGACTTGGATGAAATCTGCTGTTGAGAGTCACCATTACAATGAGGCCTTGTTTCGCCAGCAGCACAACCACCAGTTGTGACCAAACAGCAGTTTCCATTACCCCCAGGAAACCCCAAGAGGGAATCCTTGTGCTGCGGCGGTGGTGGTGATTGGCCAGGAGCCAAGTTTCTGTTACGTATCGCCACAACCTGGCCTTGACGCTGGCATGTCAGATGATGGACGGCCGCTATAAAAGCAGCAAGGAGTTCCTGCCTGCTGAGATCTGGTGGGTCTCTTTTACAGCCAATAACCCTCGGTTTCGCTGCCACCGGACCGGCACTTGATATCGCAATTGGCCCCTGCCGCCGCACGTTCCTGGCGCTGCCTTAAGTGCCTCAGAATAGCATTTGTAATGTTACCGTAACGGATCCGGGAACCGCGCATTCTCAGGGCCAAGATGGACCGGCGGAGCTCCCATTAATACGGTTTCCAGATTTACATGGGGAAAATTTTTACTATAGTGCTGCTTTCAGGAAAACGGCCCATGATGATGAACTCCACTGCGAGTCCACCCAGCCCAAGTTCCTCTTCCCCCGTGTGACCGGCCTGTGCCTGGAAAGGGTCCCCAGCTGAGCGAAAAAGACGCCCAGTCGTCAATGGTGCAAGAATCATGCGTCCAGGGGAATTGCGTGCCCTTCTTGGCCACTGCTTCCCCCTCCCAGAACCATAGTTGCCCTGGCTCCTGGCCCGAGTATATAAAAAACCTGTCCCCGCCGCAATGTCTGGTTCCCATTGTTAACTGGTATCCATCAAGGCAAGAAACAAAGAAGAGGAAAAATATTTTTTTATTTATAATTCTCTTGAAAAGTCTTTTTTTCATTCGGTTTATATTTGTGCCTGCTCCTGCTTGTCACCTCCACGCATCTTCTACCACGCGAGCAACAAACAAAGCAACAACATACCTGATTCAAAGCTCGCAACAAGCTCTGCTATCTGAACTCGATCAATCAAACCAATCTCGAAAACTAGCCATTACATCCACAGCAAAAAATGCCTAGCTACCACGTCGTTGAGCCTCACCCCTCCATCCCTCACACCAGCCGGCCAGCTCTGCACACGGCTCGAGGAGGTGCAGGCAACATCATCAGCCTGAAGAACACCGAGACCACCGATTCGCGCACCGCTTGTGGCCCTGCTTCGCTGACGCGCCTGGATTCGCATGCCCCACGAACCTTCAAGTCCGGCCGCGGCGGCGCCGGAAACGTTCACAGCAGCAGTGAGCGCGCCATGTTCAGCTTCGACGAGGAACTGGAACGCGACATGCGCCGCGCAGCCCCCGTCTACCACGTTGGCCGTGGCGGAGCCGGAAACATGATCCGCAACGACAATGAAAGCTCTCTGAGCCGCAAGTTCTCGGCCAGCAGCAACCGCACCAGCAGCAGCGCTGGCTCCTCGACCAGTGACCGCGCTCGCGACCTGGCTCTCCGCGGTCTCGAGAAGGGTTGGGGAAAGCTGAAGGGCATGGCATAGGAGAGTTAGAGAGCAGGAGAGTCTTATCCTCTTTTTTCTTCTCTTTATATCGCCTTTGATTACTTGCGGCCCCTTTTTTTTTTTAATCAGCCATACTTCCCTTGCTTCAGCGCATCATTCTCAGCAGTTTCATGACTCATACGACTTACGACTACACCAAAAAAAGTTCTTGATTTTAGTTTCCTGTCAACCCGATTTGAGTTATTTCTCTATCTTTTCTCCTATATCTCCTATGTCTCTCTACTGTCGACCTCCGTCCGTTACATTACACCTTTAATCCTCTATCGATTCCAACAACGCACTTTTGTTTCTTTCCCTGTCTCTTTTCAACCGAGTCAAAAGGATCAAAAAAAAGCTCAACTCATTTTGCAATTTTTCTCATGATACCCCCCGGATCCTGGAGACCATTCCATTCTGTGAGCCTTTTCTGCTTTTTCTGCTCGCTTTATTAGCGAAATTCCCAATATACACCATTGTTTTGTTTCACATTCATGGTGGAAGGAGGGGAAGAGGAAGGGCTATCACTGTATATCAAGTATTTTACTTTTTTAACTTTCACTTTCCTCCCCTGGGGTCGATTTTCTCTCTTGTCTCTGTCAAGTCAGTTTTTCTGTTCTCGTTTGTATGTCTACTACTCCTCCACGACGTATTATTGGAACAAATGCAAAAAAACAAGCCAAAGAGAACATTCATTCTCCTTTTCTTCTGTAAATCCTATAACAAGTAGATTAGAGTTAGGGGTGATCTCAACATGACTCGACTCGAAATCTTAACGAGGATGATGTGACTGAGATACGTAGCTCCGGCTCATTGAGGTTGAGTGACAGCGTCCTTGACCCTGGATCCTTTCGTTCTTTCCGAAACCCTAATTTGCTTTGCTTTGCTTATTAAGAAACAGCGCTCCGAATGAAGTTTGCAGTCTTTATTATTAGGTAGTAATATATATAGGAAGCTGAAAAAAAGAGGGGAAAAGAAAAGAAAGGGCAAGGGAAGGATGGGAAAGGAGTACATACGTCCGTATACTTCTCGAAGTCGTATATAACCCAAGTGTAGTATGTACTTGGGCGAGGTATTCTTTCTGCCTACGCTTCTTAGTCCATTATTGTTGATGAGAAGCCCAGCTCCAGGGAATTAAAAACAGGTAAATGAAAAATTTTTAATAAATATAGTAAATTGTCTCTATCCCAAGTCCAGTGCCATTATTTACATGAGGTTGATTCTCTAAGTCGACATGACATACGTAGATGATATCGAAAAGAAGAAAATGAAAAAAGATAAACAGTGGTAAATTAAACAACAAGAAGAAGACAGAAATAAAAAAAACAAAAAGAGAAAATTCCGCGCTCAAGTAGATACGTAATCATCCCTGATAATCACGACGGGCAAAAGTAAGTGTGTTCACGTTCTATGGCGAGATATTGCGCAATCCATCGAGAGGGTAGATGAATATACCTACCTACCTACCATAGATGAGCAATAACAAGGTGGAGAGTATGATGGCATAGCTCGCATAGGTCTGTATGCGTGTTGCGTTGCATTTGCGCTTGCAGGTTGCATGCGTGGTTTGGCAGCAGAAGGAGAGGGGGGAAGCCGCCCAATGGCTCTCGGTATGAAACATGTTTTTTTTTTTTTTTTTTTCGTTTGCTTTGGCCTTGCCAGAAGTAATATATGAGATGATTGGGACACGAAACAGCTATGTTTGGACATAAAATTGTGTATGATTGAAAAAGGAAATTGGGGGTATCAAAAGCGGCTTATTTCTAGTTGTTGCGGAGGAGGTTGCGAGAGGCCAGACACACCGCTTGATGATGGTTTGGTTCTATGTCAGGCATATTGAGATTATTTCGAGATTTTTCATCTTCTTTTTGCCAGGGTTCACTACCAGCGTATCCCATCTAGCGTCGTCTTGGAATTGGGAGATCTAGGCAAACTTCCTATGGATGATCTCAGGATCTTCATGCCACTCATCCGCGCTCACCCACATCTAAAGAGTTAAACCGTTAATGCTAGGGACCACGGAAAATTATTGCAGAGCGACGGGTCTTACCTTTCGGAACGTGCTTAGCCCAGCAAGGATACCTCCACCAATCCAGGTCGTGTATTTCCGCTCAGCAGGAGCAGAGATTCGGATCTTCATATCTTCCACAGCCAATCGCTTGATTTCCCGCATCAGTCGGTCCGGGAAGTTCTTGCACAATGTGGTTCCCCCAGAAAGGACTATGTTGAGATACAGAGACTTCCGCAGATCCAGATCTGTGCGGGTGATGGCATCTTGTACGATCTGGTGTACACCGGGGTATTCCAGGCCAATCAGTTCGGGGTCGAAGAGGATCTCCGGGGCGCGGTACCGTTCCTGGCCAATCTACAAGCTGTTAATCCAGTCCTTTTCTCGATTTTTGCTGCACTAAAGGGGAGCCCACCTTGATCTTATGGCCATCAGGCAACGCGTAGTCCACCGATTTCGTCTCCGACTTATGATAGCTATTCATCCAGTCCTTCTCCTCGCGCTTCGGGTCTAACGAAACGTAGCAGACTTTCTCCTTGATCATGCGCACCACCTCCTTTTCCGCACTTGTATGCAACACATGCCCATTCTTCCTCAGCAGCAACTGTAACTGTTCCGTGACATCTCGCCCCGCGACGTCAATCCTCCGAATACTGTTGGGGATCGCGAAACCCTCAAACACCGGTACTGCATGGGACACCCCATCCCCTGAATCCAGGACCACGCCGGTGGTGCGTCCGGACGCGTACAGCGACAGCACAGCCTGGATAGACGTATACAAGGCGGGAACGTTGAAGGTCTCGAACATGATCTGGGCGGCAGTATCACGGTTCTTTCGCGGGTTGAGCGGAGGCTCCGTCAGGAGCACCGGGTGCTCCTCGGGGAGTGTCTTCAGCTCGTTCTCGTACACGTAGTGCCAGATTTTCTCCATATCGTCCCAGTCTGTCACAATGCCGTGCTCCAGCGGATACCGGATCTTAAGCAAGCCGCGCAAGTCCTGAGCTCGTTGTCCGATAAAAACGTCCCCCTCCAGACCGCCGGCCATCACCCGGGGGTGTTTGGGCCGACCGACAAACGACGGAAAGTAACATGACGGGATCTCCTCGCCTGCGAATCCGGCGCGGATGGTACCGCTGCCATTGTCGATGACAATGGGAGCGTTGTGAAGGGTGGCCTCGGCCATTGTAGGGGAAGGGAGGGAAGGGCACGCGTGAGGAGAGATGGAGGAGTTCGGGGGACGGAGGCGGGTGGTGTTTTGGGGGGAGAAAGCTTCCGGGATTGTTGTTTGGGCCCCGCGGCCAGGGGGTGGAACACGTAAAGTCGGAAGAAATTAAAGATTCAGCTGTCAATTGGGAAATTGAATGTCGTTGTCGAGATGTTAGAAAAGGAAGGGACAGGAGAGAGATCTGGAAGGCGTCTTTGCGGAGGTGTTGTCTTTGGTGCGCGTTGGCAGCAAACCGACTATTTATTGATTGGATTTCATTCGAGCTCCGGGCTGAGAGGCTCCCGCACCTCAACTAAGAGGCATGGGCCACTTTCATCCATCTACTCTACCAACACAACGAGATTTTTTGGTATAAACTATAAATTAACTAGCTTTGCATCGCTCTTTTCGGAACAAAAGCTTCCATCCTTCATCAATGACTATAAATAAAGACGCCAGCCATCAAAGCAGTTAATAAACTGCCACGTCGAACAGCACTTCAGTGACTATCCCAAGAATAGTGCAAGTAAGACTTCAATCTAGGAATCCCATCTCATCCGCCATCACCTGTTCCAACGTCCGGGGACGATGCTTGCCGGTACCAACTACTGGCGGCCAAGTAAGCATTTGAGAACGTAAATTCTCTGCCCGGCCTAGTGCAGAGGAAACCTCCCTTGAAGGCAAATCAGCAAAAGAAATGATGGAACAGAACAAGAGGCATGCATACTTGTAATCGCTCGAGACAACATATCCCTGCTTCTGGAGCTCGACAGCAAGCTCTTCCTGGTGGTTGTCTTGGAGCGTTGGGTTGGGAACAACCACGAGAGGCACACCCAGTCGCAGTGCTGCAAGGATACTCCCAGATCCTAGAACAAGACACGCCACTATCAGCATTTCTTCTTATCCCCGAAAAAGAGAATGCCATGTGCGAGGAGAAGTACCTGCATGACTGACAATCAGTCCCCCGCTCCGACCTTCATACTCGTTCGCTTGGGCTAAGCGCATTTCCCGGTCCAGTCCAGCCTGGTTAAAGTCAAAGCCCTCAACCGTCACCTCATGGCGATTCGGGTCTCCCGTTGGGTACTTGTGGTTAAAATTATCGAAGATGGCCTGGCCGTCCTTGCCATACTGGATGAGTAGGTTGGTGTAGCCAAACTCGTGCAGAGATCTCAAAAAGTCTGGATCTAAAATTGACTCTAATAGTAGATAGAAGGAGGCTGTGGCTCCCACAGTCACGAAGCACACCTTCATGGGTTGTAGTTGTTGTTGCTGGCCGTCTGATGCCATATTTCTTTATATCTCAAGGGGGAAGTTATAATGTTCGCAAGACAACGATCATGGTGGCCTTTATAGTCATGTTTCTCAATCGCAGGACATGACAACCAGTATGTCTCCCTAACAAGTGAAATTACAGGGCATTATCAACAAAGGGTCGAGTTGGTTAATGGAGGTTGTCGAGTGGAAGCGAGGAAGGAAGCATGAATGAATAAGCCGGTCACTGGATGACCAGATCAGGTTTAGCGCAGACTAGGCCGACTTCACATCCGCAAAAAAAACAATCTTCGATTCCCTCAGGACGAAAAGGAGTCTATTTCATCACAAAGCTCAACAAAATGGCCTCGTTAGCAAGGTCTCTGGGCCATTCCGCCCGGCTCATGGCCCGGAGAGGCCCAATTGCCCTTCCATATCGTTCATTCTCCGCTACCCCGTTTTCTTTCATGCCCGAAGACCCGTCTCCTCCTCCTCCCCCACGAGAGCCTCGCCCCGAGGATCTGCCACCTGCTCCGGAGTACTCGCCCGATCTGCTCACGAAGGAGGAGCGTTCAATGTACGATATGATGGCCCCCGAGGAACGAGAGCAATTTGATGCAGAGAATCGCCGCATTGTGGCTGAATTCAACGACCCGGTCCGGCGGGCGGAAGTCTTTGCGGAAATCGATAGGCGCGTGGCTCAGCTGGAGAAGGAGGACCCAATGCGATTCGATGAAGTGCGGGAAAAGCCCCGTGGGTTCTGGGCGGAAGAGGAGGACGATGAATTTGCTATCGTGGAGGACCATGACGACCGTTTCAACGATGACGAAATCACCTCTATGGCCCATGCGGAGCTCGAATTGCATCGCGAGGTCCGAGAATATGCCCGAATTACCGCCTGGGACATGCCCTTTCTGAGCAGTAAGAATTCCTTTTTATCTCTTGTATTATTGACATGGCTAAATTTCCCCCAGAACTGGCGAAGCCCTTCACCCTCCCTCCCGAAACTCATATCCTCCGCTTCCGTTACACCACATACCTGGGCGAACAGCATCCCGCCGAGCACAAAGTTGTCGTCGAGCTGAGTAGCCGTGATTTAACCCCGAAATATCTCTCCGAGGCCCAGCGTCAAACATTCCTCAAAATCGTCGGTCCCCGCTACAACCCCAACACGGATATCGTGCGCATGTCCAGCGAGAAATTCTCAACCCGCGCACAGAATAAACGCTATCTGGGCGACATCATTAGTACATTGATTAAGCAGGCCAAAGAGGGCGACTCGTTTGAGGACATCCCTCTCGATCTCCGCCATCACAAACCAAAGGAGAAGCTCCATTTCCCTGAACCTTGGATTTTGACGGAAGCGCGAAAGAAGCAGCTTGACGCTACGCGTGCGGAGCGGGCTCGTCGCCAACAAGAACGGGAGTCCATTGTAGACGGGAACTCCGTTGTCGCACAGGCAAGCCAGCTTCTGCCGTCGCTGAACCCTGCCTTGAGGGGGAAGGCGACTGAGGAGCGTGAGAAGGTTGCGGTCAAGCTTGGTGCGAAGGGTCAGAAGAAGAAGTTACGGTAAGGCTTTTTGCATGTACCCTTGCTGGATTGGGGGGTTCGATGAACGCTGTTTAGCAAACGCATGTATCTATTATCCTCCTTTTTTTTTTTTTTGACTCGGACACTTAAAACATCGAGGGCGGCGCAAAGGTCGATTTAGACTTTTTTCTTCTTGTCTCTATGTACTATATTACTTTATTTATCCTTTTCTACATACCTCCCGTTTTTATAGCCAAATATGATTGAGTGTCTGAGATAACTATCTATTCTGGATTGAACACTTGTCCCACCCTCGATTAAAAAAAACCAAGAGTAGTAAGGCGAACTGCTATAGATTGTACAGACATGCTCTTTCCCATTATCAAGCTCTTGAGCTGACCATGGCCATTCCCTGAATTATTTTTTCCTTCTCTGTTTTCATCAGTTTCTCCCTCCTTTTTTTGAGTTCTTTTCTTCTCTCTTCTGCCCGTTTGCCTTGTCCGAACAAATTATAAACAGGATCCTCAACGCGATACCAGGTATAATACACCACCCGTAGTCTTGTAGAACAAGAGGGGAGGGGGATAAAGGCATTAGAAAAGAAAAGAAAAAAGCGGAAAGTAAGTAAATAAATAGTTGAAAAAGAAAGAGGGACAGTGTATGGAGGCATTTCAACCATGAGCCACTCGCATTATGCCAATATCCCGCATGGTTGTTATATCCCAATCACCATCGTTGTTATCGGGCCCCGTCGAAAGGGAGAAAAAGGAAAATATTAAGTGTAAAGAGATTCCATCCAACAGGGTCGGCGAGTGAAGTAAAATAAGAAAAGGAAGTAGGCATACAAAATGGAAAAAAAGACGAACGACGACAGAAAAAGCGGAGAGAATAAAGCCGGCTAGATAGCGTAGAAAATCGTTTCGTCGTGTAAGATTCATCCAAACCACCCACAGCCATTGGTTCATATACAACAGACCTTTCTCCTGGAAGGTTGTAGGTATAATTAAGCTAGGGAGTGGCGATCGGGGGTCATCGTATCGTATCATATCGCCGTGAAGTAGACCAAAAGGAAAGAAGACAAGGGGGGGAACTGTGTACAAGGCGACAAGAAATTGCACCATGACTTTATAGAATCACCGGGGCATGTCCTCCTACTCCTTTGTGTGGCTCATCCCGAAACCAAACAAGTCCTCCGAAGAAGAACCCGCGGATCTTTGGCGGAAGGTCTTCTTGCTGCCGATAACACCAGGTGTTTTTCTAACGGCCTTGTCCTTGACGCGGGTGCGGTAAATAGGACTGGACTGAGAGGACAAGGAAGTACCGGAATTGACTGAAGGAGAAATACCACGGGGTGGGGACTCGGACATGGTGCTGCCATGGACAGGGTCAAGAACAGGACTGGTCAGCTGTGAGCAAGCGTTTTTGGAGCCGATAGAATGGCCGCTGGAGAATGGCCCGTTTTGACCTGCAAATGCACTCAATGGATCCGATTCGGCAATTTCGAAACCGGCGTCGGGAATAGAGGCTTGCGCGCGCGGCTGGTACAGACGGCGAGACTTTGAGATCTTCTTGGAACGATTGGGAGCCATCGAAGGGTCAAACGAAAGGTAATCCGTACCCGCAGGCATAGCAGCTGGCACAAGAGACTGAAGGTTGCGCATCAGATCCTCACGTTGAGCCTTATCAGCAGTCTCAAAGCTGTTGTTTTCCTTAGGACGGTAAGGTAGGCTCACAGACGAATAATCGGGCATATGGTCGAACGACAGAAGATCAATTCTCTTGTTCCCTAAATTCAGCTGGTTGGAAGGGTTTCTCGAACCATGCTTCGGAGGGCTTGCACTTGAATAAGCGGACTGGGACACTACAGGAACCATGGCCGACTGCTGTTGGGAGGGAATGTAGTTCGTGGACTTCTGCTTGCTGTTCTTATCTCCTTCCGAGTGGTCTCCAGTTCCGCTGGTACCCAAACGGGAGGGATACTGGATCGATTTGATGGCACCATGGTCTGATGCTTCGTCCTTCCACTGGTGACCACTGCCAGTCTGAGAGCGGGAAGATCCATTTCCGTGTGGTATCAGGCTGGCAATGCCGTGTTTTTCACGGTACCAGCGCGGAATATCACGTAAACCAAGTTTCTCAAGCATCGACAAATCACTAGGCATTTCGTGCTTGTACAGGCACCCTACATCACAACGAGTTATTTCTAGCTTCTTGTGTTCCAAATGCCCGCATGAAGAGCGTTAAAAAATCTTACCTTGCTGCTGATAATCGCACTCTCCGTGACGAATCCAGTAGGAGCAGTATTCTTTCTTTACAGTGCGGCAACGAGAATTCCACAAAACAGTTAGCAGCTTTTACCTATGATATTCGGGGAGCTAATACTTGTGTTATATCAGAGGCAAGACTTACCTGTCTAGCATTTCCATTTCCAGAGCTGTTGCCACCGCCATTAGCAACCAGCCAGCCACCTGTCTGAGCATTATTCAGGAGCCAGTTCTGGGAGACCCCTTGCTGAAGAAGAGAATGGAGGGCCAAGCGCTGGTTTGGTGGAATGTTCTCATCGGACATGAGCTTTGACAAGGTAGTTTGAAGGTCATAGCCGCGGGAGCGATTGGCCGGGTTGTTGGCAGAAGCACGAGTGGTACTTGGGGTAACACCCTCAACGACATAAAACTGAGTTCTAGCATTGACGGTTCCCAGGCTCGTCATTCCCTGTGTTTCGCTTGGAGAGAGAACGCGAGGGATTCCACGAATAGAGATGTGAGAAGGAAGCTCATCAACGGCGATCAAGGGCGTGAGGGTGCCATTTGGGCGGGCACAGAAGAACTGAGGACGCAGAGAGGAAGACATAGTGATTCCACCAGGCCGTGCTGTCGCTCAAACCTTGGGTGAGAACTATTTAACGAAGTCAAGGCTGCTATATTTGATAGACAACAGGACACAGAATTGACGTATTTAGTACTTATAAGAGTTTCGAAAACGCAAGTCGTCGGGGGGGTATCAAGAAGAGAGAAGGGGAGGGTGAAGACGAAGAGAAAAAGAGAGAAGATCTCAAGCGAGAAGAAATTTATCGATCGCACAAAACACAGTGAATTAAAATTTGACAACACAAGGTAAAGTTGGTGCGTGAAAGAAGGCTCAACATTCACTGTTGCTGGGGGGCAGGGAGAAGAATAGCACCAAGCATGCGGGGATTTTCTTTTTCTTTCTCACTTTCCACCTTCACTCCTCCCAAATTCATACTAGAGACCCCAAATATAAGGAGAAAGTTATATATTAGAGATATGGGCCTTCTGCAGGTGGCCCAAGAGGCTGTATACAACACAATGAAGAAAGGAAGAAGTGATCAATTAACAAGACAATCCAACATCCCCCCCAGGTAGTTCATAACAAAGCAGCCAAGCCAGCCAAAAATAAGTGTCAAGAAGAATTGGCAGAGAATCCCAGATGATAACAAGAAGAGGAATATGAAAATATCCACTTTATGCCGTCAGTGTTTGTCCGGTGGTGTTAATTAGTTGGCCAGTACAACCATCCTGGCCGGATGGCTGCAGCACGATCTCTTCTCTATAATTTCTCGCACCAGTGGCTTTCTCACCTGCTTATTTTGCGGTGTACTGACAAGCATTCTGGGGATTTTATCCATTGACCTCATTCTAGATTTTCTCCCTCTCGTTGCTTTTGTGGACCTACTGCTTTCTCGAATAATCCGTGGTGGGCTTTCGAAACGATGATGTTGCACAACCGCCGGCTCTCCTGGATAATAATATCGTTAGAGCAAGGGGATTTGGCTTTTCAAATGAAAAATAATTGGAATGTACCTGGCATCCGTGATTCCTGATCCTGATGATAACGTGGATGTAGTGACGCAGCCATCAGTCAATTGCAGGTAACACGGTCAGATCAAAGATGCTGAACGGCATTCAAACGGCATCCCGTACGGAATCCATCATTACTCGACAGAATTTTCCCCTATCAAACGGCATTAGGACTAATTCCATTTAATCCACTGTTTGGTTGGACTGTCCTTTTTTTTATTTCCCAAGCGTTTCGTTGATACAAAAAGGATATGGACAGTGGGCTGTTAAGTTGCGGCCTCCGCTACCCGTATCTATATCACAACATGTGACTACTTGACTGTGGAAACTAGCTCTCCTTCTTGATAACCAAACCATGCACAAAATCTATTTCATGTACTTGTTTGTCGGTAATCAATATTCTCTATCTAAATACAATAACCTATCTTGCCTTTGCTCCCCACACAAACGCCCATTTCGCTAACCGAGACCTGGAGGAGTCATAAACCGAAACCCGCTCCCCTGACCATTACGGGTAAAACACAAAAAGAAAACCCAGCTGTACAAGAAGGTAGAATGGGGGTCATTGGATGGGGATAGTTAAAAAAAAAACATTGACGTCTTGCCGGCTGATAGTTTGCGTTTCGCCCTTCGGCGTTGAATCAAAACCGAGTTTAGATTTCCTCAAGCAAAACGCGAGCCGGGTGCAGGGTGGCCGGGGTTCACTCCCGGATATGATTGAGGGAACTGGCTGCAGCAGGATCGGCGGGAGCAGGACTAGCAGCGCTGCTAGGAGTCGCACTAAGGATACCAGGGCCCGAAGCAGCCTTACCAGACTGCCTTCTCTTGCGCTGAGCAAGATCACCTCGAATACCTTGCAAGTATTTCTTGGCTTGGGCCACTAGCGCAGGGTCCTCGTTGCTGTGTTTGATTGCCTCCAGCATCCTAAACACTTGTACTTCATCTTTCAGATGAGGACAGGTGCGAGAAATTCCATAATGCGCAAGCCCACAAAGGCCACAGTGTTCAACACCGGCCATCTTCAAGCGACAGTACCCGACTGGGTGGCTCTGACTGCAGGCCAAGCAAAATTGGCGATTGTCGTCCATCTGGCCATCCAGACTGGGAGCAGTATATGCCGGCGAAACATCTGCCATGACGCGCTGGAAAGGACGAACTGTAGAACCTATTAATTTAATTCTACGACCTCACAACGTGCGAAAGCAGCTTACCCTTTAAGTTCTTGTTTAGTTGGTCGAGATCGCTCACAGGTTCGTTCACACTCGACTCAGAATCAGAGGGAGCTTCGTCTCCCCTGAAATCTGTATCGCTCTCTCCTTCTCGCTCGCCGCGGACTTTGACGGGCGATGGCTCTGTGTTGACGGCGTAGTCGACGGTCATTCGTTTACGTTTCCCACGACCAAGGTTTTCTGCTTTTAGACTTGCTTCCTCAGCGGCGGCACGCTCACGCTCTCTTAGAATCTGATCCCATGTAGAGGCGTTTGGCATGGGCTCATCGTAAGTTTCCTGCAGATGGTCGCCTAGGTTTTGGTTATCATTCGCCCAAACCCGAGCGAAACTGAACTGAGAATTGGCCTCATTCTCATCGGGAGACTTTGCCTGCTCAGCTTGACTACGATCAAGAAGCTTGTCGACAGACTCGGAATTATATATCACATCCCCAGAGTCATCATCATCAAACAATGCCTGAGCTCCGTGGCGAAGAATTGACTCCAGATCCCGGCCGTCATCCTCTTCGGATACCATTCGATCAATGAGCACGTGGTCTAGGAGCATCTTCTTCTTGCCGATTTGCATTATTTTCTCCTCCGCACTGCTTCGCACCATAAGCTGGAAGACAAGGACCTTGTTCTTCTGACCGATACGATGAGCACGAGATAACGCTTGCATGTCCTGATGAGGGTTGAAATCTGGGTCCATAATAATGACAGTGTCGGCAGTAGCTAGGTTGATACCCACACCTCCTGATCTGGTAGAGAGAAGAAATGCAAAGTATGGGGAGTCCTCCGCATTAAATTCATCGATCATTCTCTGTTTTTCGAGCGATGCCATCCTTCCATCAAGACGTCTATGCATCAGGCCGAGTCCGTCCAGGAAATCCTCCATTACGTCCAGATTTTCTAGAAATTGACTGAAAATTAGAACCCTATGACCGCGTTTATGAAGCTTGGGCAACATCAACTCCAGTAATTGAAGTTTTCCGGCAGCATCGACGAGATTCCTGTGGGCCCTAGTTTGATCAGTGGTTCGCTCTTCAATCGCCTTACTGTAGATAAAAGGGTGGCAAAGGCATTTTCGTAGCTGCATCAGGATATTGTTTAGGTTGTGACGTTCTGTCTGCTTCAACGGCTGGTCACCATTCTTCCTTTGGAAAATAGCTTTGATCAACTCTGGGTTCTTAGCGAGGATAGATTTGTAGAGTTTCTTTTGAAGGATGGACATGGTGACAGGGATGATGATTTGAGCAACTGGAGGAAGAAAGGTGAGAACCTGAGTCTTTGTACGCCGCAGGAAAAATGGCCGAATTAAATTGTGTAGCTCGGGAATGTTCTCTTTCGAAAGTGTTCCGTATTGAGCTTCAAGTTCTACTGCATTCTGCTGTGGATCGCAGAATTGGAGAAGATTGAACAATTCTTTGGTATTATTCTGGAGAGGAGTGCCTGTGAGAAGAACCTTGAAGGGAAATTTGATTTTTGAAAGCGCCTCATAGAGCTGGCTTTTGTCGCTTTTTAGACGCTGTCCTTCATCAACAATCAGACCCCCCCACGGGATTTTTGATAAGATTCTTCGGGAGGAATCATCAACCATCGTTTCATAGGAGGTTACGACGATGTGACATCTAAGATCCCGCTTACCCTCCGTGAACATCTCATGAGTCTCTGCAAGTTTACGGGCCGCGGAAGTTCCATAGTACGTCACTACACGCAGCGAAGGAACCCATGTCTTGAGCTCTTTTCGCCAGTTCGGGCACGTCGAATTCGGGACGACGATAAGGAATGGCCAGCACTTGTGATATTGGATCAAAGTGGCGAGAAGTCCAATTACCTGGATTGTTTTACCAAGGCCCATTTCATCAGCAAGAATAGCGTTTTGGCGTTTGAACCACTTATAGTAGAGCCAGTTCATGCCGTCTTGTTGATAGTCCATGACCTCACCCCCGGACATTATTTCAGGCTGAGTATCTCTTGACTTGAACTTTTGCTTCCTGATGTAACTAAGGTGTTTTCGAAGTGACTCCGAGTTCGGGGTATGAACATAGGCTTGTTCAACCCAATCCTCGTATGCGCGTTTAAAGTCATTCCAGCTCTCAGTGCCACTTGGACTTGGGGGAGAATCCCAAACCACGTCCTCATATGGGAGGCCCTTGAACTTCACGTAGGCCTCGGACACATCGCTCAGCCGCTCAAGGTCAGCTTCACGGTCTTGACCCCAGACATGGTTGTCTGCTTGGCTGTTGGAAAATTTGATATCAAAGATAATATCGACACGTAGATATTCTTCTGGAACCGCTTCTTCCAAAGTCATCCGTGGCGTTTCGCTCTTTTCTGATTTAAGAAATGCCCGTCGCATGACATGATTCACAAAGCCCCACACCCAGGTGCCAGGCATCCATGTACAATGAGCGTAAGACTTGTCCTTCCACTTGATAAGGTAATCCTTTTTCTCCTCTGGGACTTCTTCAGGGTCGGAGGTGATAGCCGCACTGATTGGCCGCCAGGCAACCATGGCACCAACTTCTCCGGGCATCGAGAGACAATCTTGGCATTGCCATGTTGCGTCAGCTTCAAGATGTTCGAAATGAAAGGCCCGGTAGCAAGAACCACAGCGGAAGAATATATTGTCAGAGTTATTTACGCGTTCCATGTCAACGGGTGTTACTGGATCCTTCCCGCCGTTTTCCTGTCGAAGCAGCTGCTCTTGCTTTGATGTAAAGCGTTGTCGTAATGGCGCGGACATTGGTCCCCTTTCATTGCACACCGTACAGTAACCTTGATGTGGGCAGGTTTCGTCTTTACCGTGGGCGACACCTAAGCAGCGACGGCACTGAAGGAGGAAGATCTCCTCCTCAACCTTGGTAACGAGGTGATCCCGAGCTGTCCGTGGGCCCAAGCAAGCTTGGTGGTAGACATCAGTGCATCCCTGGCAAAAAACGAGAGGACCCTTTTCCGGGCTGTCTCCAGTAATGGAGCACACATCGCAAGTATCCTGATGACGAAGTCGAAATGGGTCGTCTAATGGAGTTTTTCGGAAAATTTCCTTCGCCGCATGATATTTTGTTTCCCTTGAAGTCGATTCATTTTTGGAGATTTCGTCTTCATACTTCTCACGGAGATTATTTCGTAAAGTCCTTCGCTGCCTTGTAGAGAACCTTGTGCCTGCCCGTGCACTCCGGTCAGAATCACTCTCTAAAGCCTCTGCATATCGAGGGCGTTTTCTTCGCCGTAGTTGCCTCGAACCAGCTCTAGATGAGGTAGTAATGATATCGTCGCTTGAAGCACTTTGCGCTCTTGAGCTAGCAGGCTTATCATCGTCACTGCTGAATGCGCTGAAAAATTCGGTGAATTTGGTGTTTCTTGCTCGTCGTGTCTGCCTCGTATTTCTCAATTGCGGTTCAGATGAGCTAGATTCTTCATCCGACGAGGAGGAGGTCACTGCGCTCGGAGATGACTTTGGGACAGCTATTGAATTCTGGAAATTTGACAGTGCTTCTTGGCCGTTTTGAAGTGTTTGAAGTCGGGACGAGGGTATCTGGGAATAGCAGAAAATGCGTGTGGTTACTAAATGATCCACAGCCTGCGACCCAGCTCGTACAAATTTGGGAGTGAAGTGCTTACGGGTTCAATTTCGCCGCTCCGTAACTTTATTAGATATACAGGCTCAGTAGTAGCTTCTGATAGCTCTCTAACAATGTAGCGAGCTTCGAAATGGCCTGGGAGATATTCATATTCATCAGGATTGGAAATAGTAGGAACTACCACGCTCACCAGCCTGAGCTGAGGCGCAGGGGTCTGCGCTTCCTCCTCTTTATGGGCCCAAGCATGTTCTGAAATCACAGCCGCATCGGGAAGCTCCATCCTGAAAACGGTTATATTGCAAGGCCTCACTCATTAGTAGGAAGTGAGCTCCCAATGATAAAACGAGGGGGGAAGGAAGAAGACGAAAGATTAAAAAATTGAGTGGGAGGAGAGCGCAAATGATTCTAGGCACAGAAAACCCATCCACCCGTCTCTTAATGCCTTCAATTTCGCAAAACTCATGGGATCTCGACGCGTGACAGACGCGGCACCGGAGCTCGGGAGAACAATAATACGCTCGTTATCTTATCAGCGATAAAAGGACGTAGAAAAAGTCCGCATTCGGGGATTTGAGTGTCTAGGAGAGTTGAGGGTAGAGGGTCATCATGGTTTTCTCTGCCCATTTTATTGCCCTCAGGCCCTTTCTACGGCTTTCCTCTACCTCACCTATTTGCCTCAACTTGGTACGATATGCCTCACTTAATTCAGCTATTGGTCGCGGGATTCGCAAGTCGAACGCGTTAGATGATTTTCAGGGCTTGTCCAACCACGGCAGCGACAGACCCAAAAAACACCAAGATCGTGGTGACAGAACTTCTAGATCAGGGTATCGGGAACCTCGAGAATCTCAACATAGAGGATTCGCCTTTGAAAGAACTGAAACTTCTCGCAAAAGGGAGAAGTACACCAGCCAACATGAGCGACGCCGGGGCCTCCCAGATATTCACTATGACCCTAGACCTGTCTATGCGAACGGGAAACGCAGGCAGGCAGGGCCACCACAGCCAGAATCAACAGATTACTACCGAGGCAAAAGACATACAGAAGCCCCTTTGAAGTCTAGATCTCGCCAGTCTGCAGACAAAATTCCAGAAAAGGCCCAGGAAAACGTAAAGGTTCCAGACGAAATTCCCTACACCACTCCAGCGTCAGAATTTATCTACGGAACGAGCGCCGTGGAGGCCGCATTGCGCTGTTCCCGACGCCAGATGTACAAGTTGTACTTGTACGTGACTACCGGTGAGGAGATGAGTGCTGACAAGCTGGCACTGCGCAAGATTGCGCTTTCCAAGAACATCAGGGTAAAGCCAGTCGTTGCTGGCTGGGATCGGCTGCTTGATAAGATGAGCGCTGGGAGGCCTCACAATGGCTGTATTCTCGAAGCTTCGCCCCTCCCGCGACTTCCTGTCAAGAGCTTCAAACCTGTCGAGCTACAGGATACCTTTTTCCAATTAGAGCTTGCCACCCAGTCGCGAGAACAAGCCTTGATAAATGGCGTTTCTGATCGCATCCCCATCTATCAGCCTATTATACCTGAGCGAAGGAGATACCCCGTGGTTCTGTTACTGGAGGGAATCCTGGATCCGGGAAATCTGGGGGCAATTATTCGTTCTGCTTATTACCTCGGGGTTGAAGCCGTTGTATTCGCTGGTCGAAATTCGGCACCACTCTCCCCAATCGCGATCAAAGCGTCGGCAGGTGCGGCCGAGAATATGACTATTCTGGAAGTCAAAAATGAGGTTGAATTCATCAAACAGTCCAAGGCAAACGGGTGGCGTTTCTATGCCGCAGATGCCCCCAGCCCTGGGTCGACCTTTCTCGGCCCTGCTTCCCCTGTGGGAGGGGAGAACACAGAATCTGGAAATGGTCAGCAAGGCCTGAGCGGACCTCTGGGATCGACTCCAAGCGTTATCATGATGGGTAATGAAGGCACCGGACTCAGCTCTCATATCAAAATGCAGGCTGACTCCATTGTGAGCATTCCCGGGGCTAGACTAGATCCGAACCTAGGCGTTGCCTCTGATCCGGCTCGGATCGATAGTCTCAATGTGAGTGTTGCTGCAGCACTTCTCATTGAGATGTTCCTTCGGGTCCCACTCGCGATTACTGCCGTTCCGCAGGGGGGAAGGTTTCGGTGAAAAAAAAGTCGGGAATTAAGGAACTGACGAGCTTGTACTACCTACTTACCTGTATATTAGACTCTAGTGAATAAAGATAGATTTCAAATTTACCATTCCTAGCGAATACTTGAATTCTAAACTATTTACTTACGGAGTCCACTGTACCTGGGAGTGTGTGCAGAGATGCTAATCCGAATAGTGGCGGATGTGAGCCACCTTGCTTTGTAGATAGAGGCAACCACCCCTAAGTTCCAGAATCACATAGTTAAAAAATGTCATGCGACGTGTGCGGAGCTCGGATTCACTTTGTTTCGGCCGAAAATACGGAACCTACGGAGTACTAGGCAAGGTGATAATTCCTCTTATGCTCATGGTATAGAACATGACGTCGATCTTTCGGCCGGAGTCAGATGAAGTTCATTACTCCCCACAGACAAAAAGGCAGTCGAGATCTTTCTACCCGGAGAAGATGAAGATGCATCGCAATGGCTGGGGGTCTGCTGGATTATTTTTATAGACGCCGCGCATGACAAGAGGCGGGTTGTGATGTATAATCCCTAGGCTCCTGAGACTGCTGGTCAACAAGAACGAGAACGACCTAGTCCTCTAGTTGTCGATTTAGTTGAATCTTATACAGGAATTATTAACACACGAGCCTGAAGCTAACCATCTTGGTAATCAGATGCATCCTGCATCAACAACTATCGATTTACCACAGACAAGACGTTGAGATTCCTGGATCATGAAGGAATGGATCTATCACCTCACCCTTGCGGAGTGGATGATGATCAGTCTGATCAGCCCCCCAGTCATGAGTGATAAGTTGGGCCTATAGTTTGATTCTGTGGCTCCAAGGGAGGGGGTTCTGGGGCGCAGGAATAATACTTCTTACTATCTCAGCCACAATCCACTAGTAGGTTAGGGATCTGGGAACTCAAAAGAGGTAATTAGTCGTGGGCACTTGGAAGTTCGGGAAAAGTTTGGGTCCCTAAGCATGCATGCAAAAGTACAGTTGGGTGGACTCACACACTAGTTGCATTCGATGAATACCAGGAAATGACTCTGAACGGAGCACTTCAGATCTTGGTACATGCAGTTGGGGGCGACGGCCGGGACACTAGTCTCGAGTCTCCGTGCCTATCAGACCGCTCCATCGTGCTTTCATGGGAAAACTTACTGGGATAGCGCGATAGCGAGTGGAGCCACGAAGGCACAGCAGAAAAAAAGTTAGATGGGTAGTGTGGGAGAGATGAGATGAGATGAGATGTGTGGCACATGTGATGATGGGGTGGACCGGCTTTGACCTACCCTCCGCTGGTGGTGTCGGTGGCTCCTCCCCACACCGGATAATAAGGTACCTGAGATCTAATGGCGTCATTTCAGTGTCAAAATTGATACTCCGTACCTACGCAGGAGTATCGGTAGATAGTCGATACCTATGATTGTTGCTTTTCTCTGAAGCCGTCCTGATCCCCGAACTTGGCCTGTTGTCATCATCCTCCATCGATATTACTGACCCCTGGTATCTCTGTCCTTTTTCCAATAATTTCCTGCACAATGATTGGCGATGATTTGGAATTCGAGAATAGACTGATATTCTCAATTATTGATGATATCTGCTGCATACAAGAACTGTATAATTCATGGCGGTGAATGCACAGTGGTAACTGTCATCGATTGTTTGCCTTGTCATTCCCAGTCTGTACGTTCTACTACGACAACCATAGCGTAATTGTTCCTACCACCTATGAGATACTTCATACATTGTCATGCGTTACGATAGATCCAGACTCCTCGCCGTGAAGAGAGCTGGTGATTTTCCAAAAGCCATTATTATGATCTGTCAGGGGCTTATTTCTTTTTCCGTTTTTCAAATTTCCTATTGTTCGTTTTGCAGCCTATTATTTATTTCTTTTTTCCGAATCAAATCCCGAGCATCTTCATCTCCCCTTATGTTTTGTTTCACCGGTATATATTGTTTATTCAGGTCTGGGCTGGTTTCCACGAGCACACTGATAGGTGTGGTCAGGCTGAGAATTCAATCATCGTCAACCCTGGTAACTCATACTTGGCGTTGGTGGGGGCGAAGAGATCGTCAATTCCCGTATCGAGAGCCTGGCAGGGAGCGTGTTTAGCCTGGGACCGAGCTCATACAAATTGGAGTATCTAGGCGGGAGGTGTTTGTTTGCTAATACGATCATCACTGACTTTGATGCCTGGCCTTCTGGACAAATTAAAGACTCGAAAATTTTTTTTCAAGGGAATAGGATTTTTCTCAAGGGCTGGTCCGAATCGTAAAAATATGGAACGATCCCCAGGCCCGGAATAAGCATAACGGTAGCGTAAAATAAGCGTCTTTCGAAAGTCTGGTTCACAATGGAGATGCTCGGCGGATCACTGTCAGTTGTCAACAGCCGGAAGATAGAGCTAAGAGGAGGCAATATGATTATTTCTGGTGCCCGTGCTTGTTTGAGTAAAAAGGCAACCGCTAACTTCGGCGACACTTCATCGTGCATTTCTTTGACCCGCACAATAATAATGTGTCTCTGTCTGTACATTTGGAAGAGAGGGGAAAGTCGAATGGAGTGGGCCGAATATTCCCATTTCGCTTACACTTGTTTTTCCGTCCGACTTTGTACTATTATTCTTGTTGGGCTTCTTTTTCTGCTACATCCACTTCTCCCTGAGCAAAGGTTGAGGCGGTAGGAGGGGGGGAAACAAACAGCACCCCCAAAAGTACCCACCCACACACACACCGTCTCACGCTCAGGCTGGAGGAAGTTGGCAGACCCTGACAGGGGCGGGTTGTCTACTCCCGTCGGTATTATGTATTCTCCCTATGTGCCATCCTGTCGATCAAGAGATGGTCACGGTTTTCCTTCTTTCCATCCTCAGGCTTTATTTTCTTGTACCAGTAACTCCAGACACTACGCCACGGAAACGTGGCATCCTTTGTACACGGCTTGTGCAGGAGAATTTTCAACCACCGACGGTGGTGGGAGCAACCGGAGACTTGCTGACAGGTTTCCGTTCTGGCGTCAATCCTATTACCCCCTGATTCTCTGTCGTGGTTCAATCGTTCATTAAATAATATCGGCAGCTCGCTCCATGACTAGTTTGTGTGGTGCCGACCATGTTCAATTGGGCGTTTGGGGGACAAGGATGCCCATGTCTTTCTTTTAATTTTCATTGACCAATCTGGCCTTTTTTTTTTTTCTTTCTCTCTCCTTTCAATTGGTGAAGCGGAGGGCAGAAGAGGGGCATGAAGTTTTGGGTATGCAGGTATTATTGTGACCAAGACCCAAATCCTTTCAACGGATGGTATTATTGGTCCATTTGGCCCTTACGTGGTCATCGCCATATCTGACCGTTCGCCGTCCACGGCCCGCTGATCTTCTTTGCACGATAATACTGTCACTGGCGATCAGAATAAATAGATTTCGGTGGGTGTATCGACCTATGATTATTGACACATGATTGGGGGAAAAGGTTCTGTCGAAAGCGTTCAGCAACACCGGAAAGGGACGCCCTCGACTGGGGTTGGCTGTCCCGATTTGAGCCTGAATGAAGACTGTGGATGAAACTATTGCAGGATCCTGATGCGAGTGGCTTCGCAGCTGATGCGGCTAGATGCAGCGGCCGCCTATTAGGATCCGGGATTCCGTACGCGTCGGAGATACGGCGCAGCAGCTCGAAGGGGATGGGCCAAATCGCTGTATGGAAAAAGAAAGGAAGTGTGTAATCCTCAGCCGCGCTCTTTCACGGCGTGGATCAGGGTACTCTCAGATTATGCATGGGAGACAGCGTAGTCCGCCAAAGATGACCACCACACTACTTAAGTAAGGTTAGCTCTTCATTACTGAACTCCGCCTAGACCAGTGAGAAAACCTTTTGCATCGAAGATCCCTTTTACCAAAAGAAGTTCGTGCATCCTTGCTCTCCAATGAACCGATCTTTGCTAATGGTCCGGCATGACTGAGGAGTCCCGCTCCCTTATGGCCGAATCAACTGTATGAATGGATTATTGTGTGGGACGCAGCCATCTGTGACCTGCATGTCAAGATACAGGCGATGTGATGCATCTACCGACCTCGATTCCTCGAACGCAGGAAGCGCAGACAGCTGAGTTTCGAGCCTGACCTTTCTCCACGGCCGCACGTTGAAAAGAGGTCCACTCCCACAACCTTTTATTTATTTTTTTTCTTGTCCGACATTGCGATCAAGTTCGTTGGATGCCAACCCTTCATCTTATTGTATTTTTTACTCTCATTCCCCTTTCGTCCCTTTATTTCCTTCCCCTCCTCCGCGGTGAGGCGTCTTATGAGCGAGGTTCTCACGCTCAGCATCTCTCGTCGGTAGGGGATCGGGCCATCAAAGGAAACTCGTTATCGAAGTGATTATACCAGAGTCGCACGTTGTCGCATGAGATTCGAAAGGAGACTTGACAAAGAGGTGACTTCGACGACCAGGGAAACGCAGGTTGAAGGTACCGACCTCTAGCGTTTAACCAATCCACGGCGACTGCAGTTACAAAAACGCAACGAATCGGAATATAATATCATAAGGTTCCTGCAAGTTATCGAGGAAACCTAAATATTAACGCATCTTGCAAGTTTGATTAGGAGTTTAACAGTTTCTGCGTGGGCCCCTGGAGCCTTCACCCCTCCTTCAAGCCCCTCCCTTGAACCATTCCTTATTGTTTGGAACACAGACCTGGCTGGATGACATAAGGAGAATCAAGGTTCAAAGGTATCGTTCGAGGTAATCTTAACAGCTGCCCTGCAGCTTATGGGAGAAACAACCGTTGATGTCTGTTGCTATTTAAAAGGACTGCGACTGGGCGTGAGAAAGGGAGAAGCAGGGCGATCTACGAATGAGAGTCTTCCCGCCCACACGCGAAGGACGATCAAAACTTTAAGTACAAACCCCCCATACCAGTATGACTACCTTGGTTATGGGATGGAATACTGATTGGAATGCATAGGTACGCGCACCGACCAGCAAGAAAGAAGTGTTCCGGCGTCGCAAAGGGGGGTTGGAGACCCTGCGTGGCGCCTAGCTACGGGTCCGATCACCTGCATACCCGGCTCCATCTCCGTGCACGAGGCCAGCCGTTACGCCTGTGGGCTTGGGGGTAGTGCTCTGGGTACTACTACTTATTGAGGAGTGGTTTGCCCACAAACGAGGTGGATTTCCTCGCTAGCTCGATCGGTCGTCAGGCGATCTTGTCTCGGCGAAGTAGACTTTCAGGCTTGCGCAGGTGGCCGAACTGAATTCTGACCTAATTCTTGCTCCCCTCCTTCTTTTCGGGACTTGCCAATGTGCGCATCATCTCCATGTCGCTGCGGTTCCTGTCGGATCGTCAAGACTGATACACAGCTTAGCCCGCCTATGCAACCGTGGTCGACCTGGTCTTGGGCGAGCATTTGACGGCCGAAAACTGACCGGCGTTGTGATTCTACTCTGGTACAGCTCCACTAGTCATTTGTCTGGTTCAGCTGTCTCTTGCTGATTGTTTTAGTAAATTTTCTCCTAAAACCTTTTTCATCATCATTATTATTACTGTTATTATTACGATTTTTTTTTTATTAACTTTTTTTTCACTGTCTTTCTTGTTTTTTTTTTGGTTCTGTGCGTCAGATGCCTCTTCCGGAGGCGACTTCCTGACCCATCATTCAGCTACCGTCTTATCACCGAGTGACTGTGAATTCCCGCCACCATTGCATTCGCCTTTTTACCTCCGGTTATTTTGAGTTTGGATTTCCTGGACTTCGCCCTATGATCTTTAACCTGGTTTCTGATTATTTTACTTGTTGCTGCCTGCAATTTTTCCGGGGTCCAAAACCAGACGTGATTGGATAGCCCGAAATACACGGTCGGGGAGCTCCAGTTAATTTTCTGTCTCTTTTTTCCCTCTTTTCTTTGGCTGAGAAAATTGGAGGGAATCGCCGTTTTATCCTGGGAGGGAAAAAAAAAAGGGCTATTCGCCAAAACTACAAAAGAAGCGCAAAGCAGCAAGAGGAGAGGAGAAGAAAATAAAAACCACTCCAAGTGTTGGTGAATTTCTTCCTCCACCCTACTCGTGTTAAGGTTTGTCTGGAACCGTGCTCTGTTCGGCTGGCTCTTGCCGCTTGCATTCTGACGACACCATCAACCGTCCCTCTTCCATCTACGCCGCTTTCGTAACTTCCAACTTCAGTGGGAGCACTTGGTCAATTTCAGCTTCCATCCCAGAGTCGCACCTCCATTCGAATCTGCGCTTTCTCCACTGCGGCCGTTGAGTATTGGTTGAACCTCTAGCTACCTAACTCATCAATCATACTGTCGTGCCCATCATTAACCCAACCCACCCCAATCCGAATTCCCCTCTTTCCCCCACTGTGTATCATTCTTCGTGCTGCATCATTGAACCACAAGTTCTCAGTGCCGGGTTCCAAAGATCCGCTTCTTCTTTTAACATTCTCTGCTGTAAAACTTCGCCAACCCTTCCTTTATTCTTTTATTCAACCCCGTTTCCCCTGAGGATTCCAGTTCCCTTTTATCTCTGGTTCCCGGTTCAATTTCCTGACGGATATCCCGACTTTGGTCCTTTGGCTCGCTCTGGTGTTCTAATTCAGACCTCGCCTTTATGAGTGCGTCGACGTTTCCGGACGCCTCCCTTCCCCGTGATTCTCAGAGGTTTGTCAAGTCTTCCCTCCTCGTGAACTGACTTCAACTCTTACTCAGCTTCTCAGGACTTCGCACACTGACAATGTTAAACTCCAGTTCTGACTTTGACTTGATCATTCGCCAGCAGCCCAATCGGGCGCGCGTGGCAGGTGGGAAGGAGAAAGGTATGTGCGCCCACTTCCCCGATTGCCTTTGCTTCGTTTCCAAAGGATAAGCAAGTGTTGACCTCGGGGGCCATTCTCCTTCTACAGAACGCAAGCCAGTCGACCCGCCGCCGATTGTGCAAATCCGGGTTAGAGAGGAGGGCACGTATCTCGCGCAGTAGGTGACAAGGACTGCGGGTTGTTCAATTTTGAGGATCTCGACAGCTAACCCTGCCTTGGTAGACATTATCTTCAAAGTCCCTATTATTTTATGTGCTGCAGCCTCTATGACCCGTCAGAAGATGTTCCAGCTACTATTTCTCCATCCACTGCTTTGACAGGCACATTGGTCTCCTCTCTCCACCGATTGAAGGATGTGGATAACACCGGTAAGTTGGGTGCACCAGATAGAATTTGAGCGATTAGGCTAACTGTTCTTGCGTAGACGGTGGCTTTTTCGTTTGGGGAGACTTATCCATCAAGGTTGAAGGAGAATATCGACTCAAATTTACACTTTTTGAAATGCGAAAGTGAGAGCACCCTGTTCCCAACTCCCTTTAATATGCGATGAACCCTATGGGCGGAAATGGAGGCATCGGCAATGAGGAAGTTGGAAAAAATCAATGTTAACCATGGTTTCCTCATCTAGGGATGTGGTAACTCATTTAAAGTCTATCATATCGGAGCGATTCACAGGTGAGTTAGCCAGATTTGTAACTGCCTTTGGGGTATCGTCGGAATTGACACATTTTAGTTTCACCTCCCAAAAGCTTCCCGGGGATGGCAGAGTCAACATTCTTATCTAGGTCTTTCGCGGATCAAGGTGTAAAGCTCAGGATTCGAAAGGAGCCCCGAACGTTAATGTGAGTGAGATGATCAAGGGCCTGCTCAAATGCATATCAAGTGTCAACTGAAGACTGACAACATGGACAGAAAACGTCCAGCCCCGCGGCCGGAAGACTACTCACAGTCGCTTCCCCGTTCCCCTGATCGTTCTTCAATACAGATGACTGGGAACAACTTTCCCGGATATCCAGCCACAACAAGTAGAGAATCCTACGCATATTACGGAGGACCTGTTAAGCGCCAGCGCACTTCGGTCGATTTTGGCACCAGGGGCATGTACGATGCTGATGGGCGGATGCGTCAAGTGGACGCGTACCCCCAAGCCGCGGCTATGTATAACCAACAGGGGGGTTATCCGACCTCCATGATGCAAGGGTATCCCACTGGGCACACTGGAGTTCCCGACTATGCGGTTCGTCAACCTCAGCTCGCGTGGACCCCAACAAACCAAGACCCCTACGGCACGAGGGGCGACGGCGTCTCCGGGGCCCGGTATTATTAGGTGCCGTTTCATTACTCACACTGATTTAGATGTCGTACGGAATCCCATCTTCTGCTCAAGTTCCTCAGATGCAAGATCCAGGGACTCAGAGTCGATCTAGTCAGCAGGCAGCAATGCAGTCCTTAGGGATGGTGAATCCGCCAGGCACACCTGTATGGACACCATCGTCTGCGCTTTTTTTGGACGATGAAACAAGCTAACATGTTGATCGTATATCTCTGAACAGACTACGGACTCAACCGGGGCGATGATGCAAGGCTATCCTCGATCACAATATTCAGGCGGTTCTACCATCCTTCCACCTTTGCAACGGAGTCGCAATTATGCCCAAGGCACTAATGGTGCGACAGCAAGAGGTTATTATGACCAGTCGTCTACGCCTGTACTTCCCTCCCAACCCGCCGGCCCAAATGATACGGAACGATATAGTACTGGAGCGTCCGGCCAACCGGGGTACGACCACCCAAGTTCAGCAAATGGTACGCCGCGATAAGGATATGCTTGTCTAGGGACCGTACGACTTTTTTAATGCTTTTCTTTCCGGTTTCAATAATTTCTTTTTTTTCTTCCCCTTTGTTCACATAGACTGTTGGACGGTGTTTTTCTCGGCAACTCAGGTGGTGGCTTTCGGGATACATGGCGCCTGGGGAAATCAAAAGGGTAACCGTGCGAACGACAGGACTTATGGGTTATTGCTATGGCTTTTTCTTTTTCTCGATTATTGCGGGGTTTCTGGGAAAGGTAACAGGAAATTCATTGTACATATTATTGCTACAGCAAAAAAATATTAATGTGGTTGTTTATAATTCTCCCGAGACACCAGCTGAACTACCTAAGAGTGGGTATTCGTAAACAAGAACATGAAAGAGCATGGGACTCAATTGATACAGGAGATAGAAATAAGTATTTTCTGTTGATACAAACAAAGAAATCGCCATTGGCGTCATTAACATGATTGTTATTGCATGCTGCCGGTCTCGTCGGGGAGTTTGTGAGTCCGTAGTGCCCCCTTCCTCTTTAGGAAACTGCCCGCTTCATCATACGCTGTGTGATGCATCCATTGATTTGAGTCCCTCTCTTCATTGACTTTCCCTCTTCCACCCACTCCCTATCCTTTCCTCCTATCTCTCCTCACCCTATCCACGCAAAGAACACCAGGCCTCATTCATCACTTTCTTTGACATTTCTTTTCTCTTCTCCTTTCCCCTCGTCTGTCCTACACTTCTCATCTTAGATACGATCTCTAGGTCCTTGTCCACCCATCTTACTAGTACGCAGCCTTCCCAGCAGATCATGGCTTCGTATCAGGACAAGCAACTCCAGGCTCTCCACTTCCAGGAAGTACCAGACTTCGACAACCTTGAAGTTCGATGTACATGGAATGGTGATTTCAGGTCTCCTGTCAATACGAGAATTTCCCTCGAGGTAGGCCTCTCTCAGCGTTGTGATTTAAAAAAGTTTTCGTTTTACTCTGCTAACCACTCGTCTCATGTTCCTTCTGCGCTCCCGTGATACAGGTCAGATGTGTTCCACATACAGAGCTGCAGCTTTTGAATACCAGACCCTCAAACGTTTTCCTAATTGACACCTACCTTGACCGCCTCCCGATCGATAATCGTGGCGCTAATAGTGAGAGTCCTGGTGACTCTCCGCAAAGCCCTCTATTTGGGTTTTCTCCTCTCGTGGTGTCTGATGCTAAGAACAAGGGCTCTCTGGTTCGTCATGAAAGTACCTCGAAGAATTCCGATAAATCGGGACCCAGGCTCCTACTGGAAACACCCTCCACATGCAGAGTTACTCTAAAATCTTCTAGGAGGGACGACCTTTTCAAGATCAGTGACTTAGAGTCAACTTCCGGGAGCTCAATATCAACAATTAATTCTAACAGCGTGTGCTCACGCCGCACAGATTATAGTAACCTCGCCAGATCACGGAAAAGAAGCGCTACAGAAGCAGATTTTCCGGATTCGGAATCAGAGATGAATGAGTCAAAGTCCAGGGGGAAAGAATCCCGCAATATACTTCTGATCACACCAACAAAACAGACCATCTCGGGGGTGAAAGGACATCAAAGTACGAAAACGTCGCAATTGACTACCCCCCAAGGGAAACACTCTCAAAAACCGAGTTTGATCCCTAAACCGACGCCCAGATCAGAGAAGACTGTGAGGGAAGACCCAAGTGAAACAGGTGCCATCAAGGAGGAAGAACCATTCTTAGATGCCACGTCGATAGCAGAAACCCAGTCAAGCAGCTTGGTTGAGGACCCCGACGTCGGACGAATGATTACGGGCTCAATTCCCAGTCAACCAGTGAACTCAATTAGCCAAACCTCGTCGCATTTTCAAGATCAGCTGGTCAACTTCAAGGTGGATACGACCAGCTCAAAAACGGACAGCAGCAGCTCCAGGCAAATCACAAGCTCTGGTGTATCATTGCATTCGCCATCCGAACCAGGAAGTGGAGAGCCTGAACGAACGCCTACACCCCCCGAAAAGCAGACGAATGCTGAGGAATCTGAACCCCGTATTGAGTTGGTTGAAGGGATCCTTGTTATAAAATGCCCTGCAAACGTTCATTCAGGGTCGCACAAGATCATTGTCACTGCAGATATCTTCCTTGAGGAGAGTTTCAACGGTTGGCATGATCTACTCGTTGCAGGACTACCCAAATTTAGAGGTATTAGGGCAGGGTTTTTTCTGTTTCTCATACCAGACGATAATGGCTTGGAGTTTCGCACCACACACCTACATAGGTATCAAATCGTGGAAGGCTGCTTTGTGGCGGAATTCTCCAATTCTGGTGACCTTGTTGTCCCTATTCGCAAGTGCGACAAGAACTTTTACGGAATCATCCGCGACTTCACCGTAGACCAGGAAGTCAGAGCCCATACCGCAATCGAATCACCTATCCGAGATGATAAACTGCATACTGGATCGAAGATTTTGGTGGATTATCACGCGATTTGCTCCCTCAAACTACACAAACGATGCTTTGCTGCTGATAAGTGCTGTTTTTTTCTCTATTTGGACGGAGGTCCAGAAGGTAACTTTCGATGCGAACTTGAGTCCGAATCAGCAAGCCTACCAATGATCTACGTTGCAGCTAATGTCGACGCTACGGTTGGGGTTTCTCGCATTCAAGTTATTTGCTCGCCACAAAGTTTGGAGTCATTTTGTGTGAGATGGAAGCTCAGAATTCCCGGAAACCAAGCTTTATACTGGCTCCCGCGCATCTACTCTGCGCTCTCTAGTTCTCGTGAGCGCACCCGGGATCAGCTTCGGCTTTCACTCACCGAGAAGGAGGGAGACGTATTTTATGATTCGTCTCAAGAGCCTAAGGTAGATTCAGAGGTGCGGCTAGAAGACAGCGATGACACGATTCGATCCTGTGAGGAAGTTACTATCAAGGAGGGAGATTTTGAAATCCTAAGTCAATTTTTACCGCTCTCGTGGCCGCCCTCGAAACAACAGCTTTTAACCCCAAAGACTAAAAGCATATCCCAGGTGAAGCAGATTGTTCATCAATACCCTGATTATAATACTCAAAACCTTCTGAGGCGAGTTCTTGCTGGGATATTGTGCCTCGTTCTCCTGAGCTCTGGCGCTGCTATGATAGTGTTGCGGAACAAGGCTTTTATCAATCAGTCTTGTTGTGACTTGGATGAAGTGCCAACCATCTTGCCAGTCCATGAACCAGTGGAAGAGCCAGTAATGTGGCCGGAGGATCTGGGCTTATGGTGCCGGTTCTCCCGACAATTCTTTGGAACAGATTTTGGCCATTTTTGCGAGGGTAATACGACTAAAAACAATCTCAGCACTGGCATGGACCTGGAAAAGAGTGGCCTAGCGAGGGATACCCAGCACTGGGGAGAGCCCAGTGACAAAGAGGAGGAAAAGGCGGATTTTCAGATTGCGGAGAGCCCCGAATCTGAGTCTGGAGCCTTTTGCTTTCTCTCTGTCCGCGATCGGATCGATTACTGGCTCGGCTGGAGGGGGCCAGCCATGATTGAGGCTTAGCAGGAGGTTATTCTTTGCCAGAATGCGTAGGATGGGAGTAGGTTTTGTTCAGCTGAGTGAACATTGAAATGTCACCACGGCTTCTTCTAATTAGCATAGATACGAGGCTAGCTAAGACTAGGAAATACAGAAAACGAACTATATTCAGTCTATTTGATCTATTCCGATTGTTCTAGATGCCTCAACACCTCATCCACGGCCCATCTTAGCAAATCCACCATCGGCATGCCCCCGCGACCAGGAGCAATAGTAACACCCGCATCAAGTCGCAGGTTGACGCCTTGTCCAACCCGTTCAATCAACTCTTGTTGATCCTCGCTCGAAGATAGAGGCCGCCGGCCACTCTCCGGCAGCAGCAACCACGCATGGTCGCGCACATACCGCGGCCAAACGATATCGTCCACGTACCCCGGCGGATCCGTCCAGAAGTTCTGCGCCGGCCGATCATCCTCCGCATGCAAATCCACCTCCTTTGTCTCTCCCACCCCCGGCCTCTCCGGAAGACTCTCTAGCACCGGCGCCGGCCCAATAGTAACATACCCACTCCTCTTCTCCCTCCGCTCCTTCACCAGATCATACGGCGCCGAGAGGAACAGATGCACATCGATCAAAGCATGGACATCCCGAAGAACATGCCCTGCATCTTCTTCTACGGGGGGACTATACAATAGAAACCCCTCTAGGAAAGCGAGGGTGCGTCTTCTTTCCACTTTTCCCAGCCCATCTTCCCCCTCTTTCTTCTCCGATAAGCAAGTCAGCCTCTCCCGCACCTTCTCCCGCAGCGTCTCCAGAATCTCCTCGCTGACCCCAGACTCTGTGCTCTCGTTGAAGTCCTCCTTGCTTTTCAGCACTGGAGGCAGAGAGCCGTTGTCCCGCATATAGGACAGCGCGGAGGTAAGAAAGGGTATGTCGATTGCCTCGGCGCAATCCCAGTCTTGGATGATTTCGCCTGAGTTGGTTTTTGTGTACGGGATTCTGGTTTGCTGTTAGATTGGTTCAAAAAGGGACTCCTTTGGCTCCTTGTTTTCTTTTTTGAGGTTGGGGGGAAGGAATTGAGGCAAGGGAAGGCAAAGGAAGTAAGGGAGGGGGGGTCAGTTCTCACCGGTCATCCGCATGATAAAAGTCATCTTCGTGGATGATGAAGGATTGGAGATTGGGGTTGAGGTGGGAGAAGATGCTTTGGAGGAGTCGGGCGAGGGTGGTTTTTCCGCTGGAGGAAGGGCCTGAGAGGCCGATTATGGTTGTTTTCATTTTTTTCCTCTTTTTTTTTCTCGTTCTTCACTACTGGGTTTCTAGGTAATCGGGTAATTGTTGTCCGTGGTTGGGTTTTGTCTGTGGTGAGGCTGTTTCTGGCGGTTGGTGGGCTGGACACGTGATTGTGGGGATATGAGTGTTCTACGGACTACCGGATTTGGGAATTGTGGTGTTATCCTAGCTCTCGCTCTGAGGTTAAGAGTGGTTTTAAAATTAAGGAAAGTAGAAGTTCAATGAGAAAAGTTTGTTGTATCTATTCTGGTGTCGAACATGTTTGGTACAATCTTGCATATCTACAGTGAGTCCCAGGTCAAGACGATAATAGACCGGTGTAATCAACCAGCTAGGCCAGGAGATACAAACGGTGACAGACTCCGACGGCGGGTAGGAGAGTCCATGACGATCCCATTCGCATCCCGGAATTGCAGTTGCGGAGGAGACTTTCGTCGCTTAGGTTTTATGATGCCCAGTTCCCCCACGAACTCAGTATAACCATCTGTTTCGGGGGATAGAATAGTGACACGCTTCCGCTTTTCCGGGGTCTTCACGACAGTTCCATTGACACGGGGTGTGGGAACATCCAGGTGATTATCGGCGACAGGGAGTCGGTGACGGCCGAAGAAGATCGAGGGGTTTTTCAAGTAAGCGACCTGGGTTTCTTCTTCGTGGCTAGGCATCGGGATGAAGCGTTCACGCTGGATGATGGCGCTCATCGTGCTGTCTTCCAGAAGATCGTTCTGTATTTCAGTGTCTGAGATAGCCTTGCGTCGCTGGAGCATTTTATCTTCAAGTGTGTCCTTGAGAACAAGAGTCTCGACGAAAACGGGTCGTGTTTGTCCGATACGGTGCGCACGCTTGATAGCCTGGCTCTCGACGTTGGGCTGCCAGATTGGGTTGACGATGAATACGCGCGATGCATGAGCGATGTGTAAGCCGTGAGAGGCCTGACGGAGGTCCATCAGCAGGACGCGCACTTCCTCCGACTCACGAAAGAGGGTGAGGTATTCTTCACGTTGCGCAGGCTTCAAGGTGCTCGCGTAGATTCGGAAGGCGACGCCGAGGAGCTCAAGGCCTTCGGCGATCCAAAAGGCAGAGTTGTGACTGTCATAAAAGATGATGATCTTCTCTTTCTGGTGTAGCTCTTGCACTCGGTCTAGCAGGTATGTAAGCTTTGCAGAGGTGGTAGCGACCAACTTGGTCTTCATAAGAGGAGAGTCAATCGGAAGCTCCTTGTAAAGGCCTAGGGAAAAGGTCTCCTTGGGCGATTTTCGTTTGATGGGACTTTCTGGTGTGGTCTTGATGGGGTTCGACGACGTCGTACTTGACGTGTTGAGCGAATCGCGTCCCGCGAGGTCACTCCGCACTTTGATACCGGCTCCAGCGAGACCTTCGGCAGGGTCGCAGGCACGCAAGTGGGTAGTGACAAACTGTTGAGCCTTTTGGGCCTGGGAGATACCGAGCAGGAGCGGCTCACGATGAGCTTGGGATCGATCCAACGCCCAGAAGCTTTTAGCCTCAACAGGAAAATGCGTAACAAACACACCTAGCTCGTGCATTGCCGCAAACCCGTTCCAGCTTCCGGATGATTGCGCCCGTCGCGCGATCTCAATGCCTCGAGTAAGTGTTGCAATGTCATCCTCGGTCATTCGCTCCTGGTTATTCTCCATATACCTAGTAGCAATGTCAATGGGCTCAGAAATAGGTCTTTCGAAGTTTGACCACCAAAATCCAGCCTGCCGAAGATTGCCGATCGTCCGACCCAGAGCTTTTCGGTTGCTCGGGTGAAACATGTAATCCTTCCCTTCCCTTTCAGACGTGATCGCATTGACAGCCAGGTTGAAGATGAACAAATTCAGGCTCAGCTTATCGTGGAACGTCGGTTCTAGGTAGACGACCTTGTTGTGGAGCCTCGGGAGGGGGATCTCACTTTGAATCACATCCAGGCGATGCCGTACGACCAGACTTTGCAGGGTGGCACGGAGAGAAGGAGACTTCCGCCGCTTGCCGTCCTCTCCAATCGGCTTGGTATATTTGGCCCAGTTGGCTGGGTCATCACTGCTAGGGTTGGACCAAGGTTTGACATCCAGAAAGTGCACAACGATTGGGCCCAACTTGTCAATATCTTTCAACTCGTGATCCACGGCCCTGCCTGTTTTCTTCCTGCCACGAAGGGCCGCCGTGGTGGCTTCCGTCATATCCGTGTCGCTAGTATGTGTTTCTTGCGAGGCTAGACTAACTTCAACCCCGTATAGCCCACTAGACGGTGTTCCTGAAACGACCCACCGGCGCTCGACGTGAAGTTGGTCGAGGAGGTGCATCATGTTGGTTCGATGGCCACCATGTCCAGCCACATTATGACCTTCGTCAACAACAATCCGAAGCCAACGGACCTTGGTAAGAGGGGACGGGTCTTTGCGCTGAGAGGCTGCTCCATTTTTGCCGGTTTCTTCGGCTTCCTTCTCGAAGCGGGTTTTCGAAAATAAAACAATGTCGTAGTGTAAAAGCTCATCAGGAGAAGGGATCACGTCTGAGCTCGTCCGCAAAATGAGCACTTTGAGACCGTCGGTATGTTTGTCGATTTCACTTTGCCAATGATCGACCAGGTTAGGGGGGGCAATGATCAAAGTTCCGGAGCAAAGGTGAAGAGTCTGTTCGGTGAATCTGGGGTATTCCACATTTTTTCGGCCAGTATACCTGCTTTCTGCCGGACGTATCGTATATGCGCCACGTTGAGCTTCGCAGGCCTTAACACACCCGTCATAAAATTCCCCGATCTGGTGTAGGCGATCAAAATGGGCTTTCCATGGCAACGAAAGCCGGCCAGCAGCTGACGCTGCCATTTCTAGAAGGCTTCCTGTCTTCTCCCGGGTAGGGTTCTGCATTGACTGAAACTCCAGAGGAATCTGGGGGAAATGGCCGCGGGTCGCTAAGATGACTGCCAGGCAGATCAAGGTTTTGCCGCAACCCATAGTCTCGGCAAGAATTCCTCCGCAGGCTTCCGAATATATTCTTTTCTCCTTTACAATACTACCTTCTTCTTTATCGTAGTAATAGGCCTGTCCGGTTGGACTTGTGCACGGTTGAAGGCGAGGGTCAAGCATCTGCATGGGCTGTACTTCGCGTTGAATCATGGTTGCGGCGGAGCGGCGCTGGTAGGGATACAGGGGTGTTTTCAAGCCCGGAACGCCAGCATATGCCTGTCCAGTTTCTTCTTCCATATCGGGAGGAGCATTAATAGTGAGAATGTCCTGCATCGCCTCCTTTGCATACGGGTTCTTTATGGTTTCCATCCTGGGGTCCGGATTCTGCAAGGTATTAAAAATATACCACAAGGATTCATCTTCTGTGCTTGTAGGGGAAGCAGGCACGATATCTTTCTGTGAAGCGGCCTCTCCTGCCCATGCTTCGGGTGATGAATCGGCCCTGGCCATGACAATTCTCAGAGCCCTCCTCAACGTCCGACTTGACCGCGAGATAAACTTGCGCCCAACATCTTCAGGCAAGACATAAACACGTACAGAACAGAACCGAGAATCACCATGGCATGGACTAGTAGTGGTTTGTACCCAGCCGTGTTTTTCAAGGTTGGCAAGTTCAGAAGATGGGAAGTTAGCACCATCCGTGCCGTCCGCCAGTGTTGGTCTCTGTAAGACACCAACCGCAATGTACGAGGTCAGATCCTCAAGTAAAACGGCCATTTTCTTCTTGGGGTCTTCGATGAAAGGATTAGTAGTTCTGGAAGTAGCAGACGTAGGTGCTAAGTCTTCACTAGCCACTGGCAGATTTGGTGAAGTTACCGACACCACTATGTCAGAAGGCGAAGCAATGAGGATTGTGTTATCACTGACAGCCCTGGAGTGTTTTGTGTTACTACTCCACAGCCGGGAAAAGTGTTTATGTACCCTAAATAGTCGATTTATCGCTACGTGCACTCGCTGGGAAGAAAAAATTGCAGAGAAAGAGGCTCTGGTGACATGTCACAGGGCAACAGGGGTCTGCCTTCAGGGGGTAGATATTGCGGTGGAGGGTCTCATTTGATAAAATAAAGACAAAAAATCATTAAAAGTTTCATAGCAAGCATAGAGCAATATCAAAGCCGATAAGATTCATCTCCGGTCTCTCCCCGTTGTTTGTAAGATTAAGATGGTGAGTAGATGGAGCCTTGGAACACTGAGTGTTACGTACCTGGGGCTTATCTGCGGCTTCGGAGCTTTGATTGGCCGTCTTTCTTGACCGCCTTGATATTCCCCTTTTAGGTTATATTGGTTGTTAAAGTGGCCTCAGGCATCAATCGGTATCTATGAAGATCCAACATCCAAAAGACGATATATTTGACTACGGACTATGGTGGAATTTAAAACGTCTTATCCAAAATATTTGCCACGTATAGCCTAGGAAAATTAATAGTAGTAGACGAAGAATCAGTGTCCCTCCAATATCAAATAACCTCCGTTCCGCCCAACAAGCATAGGAACAACGAATGTTCAATCAAAATAGCCTCCAGTTTCATATGCTGAAAATAAGCCGACCAAAAGAAGAAAATATAAGAAAAATAAAAATAAAAATTAAGGAATCCCGAGCGCGTATATTTAAACCCTACTGGGTGAGGTAGTCCTCGATCTCAAATCCCACTCGCTTCAGAATTTTCTCCTCGAGCTCCTTCGGAGAGTTTGTGCTCCTTCGCACCACCAATGTGCGTGCATCGTGCAGGCGAATCTCCACTGGATTTGCCGCAAACCGCTCCATTTCAACCTTTTCACAGTCTCGGATACAGACTGTGATATCAGGTCCGATGCAGGCACGCCAAAGAGATGCCATCCACTGCCAATGGTCCAGTGGCGCATAGGAATCATTAATCGGCACCGAACAAGCAAATGCGTCCGCGGTTGTCAGTTGATAGCGGGGGACCAGAGCAATAGGGACCGAAGCACCACTGGTGGTTCCGGTGCCCGTAGACGACAAAGCGGATTCCGATCCATTCTCACTCGACTGCCCAGGAGAGCTGATGTGCATTTCAGCCGTCTTAGGAATAATCGTCTTTGGAGACACTCCAGGGGATGCGTCCTCGTTTCCTGATGTCGGCTCCATTGACCCGCGCTGTGAGGACGACTTCACAAAGCTGATAATTTCGTCGGAGATCCGATGCCACGACGAGATCGTATCCAAGTAGTCAACTGTAGCATCTCCCATCTGATCGGACTCTGGGCTGCTATCCCGTAATTGTATTTCGGGTCCTTCAAAGACGCGAGGAAGGAATTTCCCTTCCTTCAGCAATACATTATTCAAGTACTCCACTACTCCCTTAACTATAGTGGTATCTTGTCCCTCCACAGCAATTACCACCCCTCGGTTCCGTGGAGGTCCGTCCGCTGATGAAGGACGGAGAGCAGGTGAGATCTTAGCGAGAAGCTTGATTTTGTTGAGAAACGGAATCGTCATTACTGTTGCCTCGAGGCTGGCGCCCTCTTGCGAAAATGGGGTAGCCGGGCCCATAGACCCAGAGATAGGAGTCGCAGTTTGTAATGGCGGGAGCTTCAAGCTAGGGTCTGGTTGTGGTTGCTCCTTCATGTGTCGGAATGGCCGTGGCGGGTGTAGTAGTTGGGTTGAGCCACGGTGGCTTGGGGGAGCATAAGGTGACAATGGGTATGGAGACTCTGGACTTCTGTCGCGATTCATATGCGCCTTGAACGACATCTGAGGGTTGAATCGGCGTCGCTTTGCCTCAGGAGACCTGCTTCCGTTTTCTTCCCACTGGCGCTGGCGGGACGGCCGAGGCTCTCCAATCGGGACCAGTCTCGGCCCCCTATCCGGGTCTTTTGCCCTGCATTGGTAGCTTCGGGCACTGACTGCTTCAGAGCTCCCGTTGGAGCTAGCGCTTCCATTCGGGGTGAACGGAGTGTCTGGAGATACAGGAGGGTTCATAATGCGGCCACCGCATCGATTACAGGCCGTTGAGCCTGGAGGGTTATGGCTGATACCTGACGCTGCATTCCGAGCGCTTCCATCTCGACCATAACGACGAGGCTGATACCGATATTCTGGATACTGCTGCTGGTGCCGAGCTTTCTCTTCCTAATATAGGGTCAGCGTGTTCCTCGAGGCCTCTATTCACAGGTTATGCTTACTTCTGCAAGTGCCTTCCACTCATCCTTGGTCGTCTGGGGAAGTTTTCTCCATTGCTCCCCAATAATCTTGGAAATATCTGGATTTGCCAAACCTGGATGCTGCGCTACCACAGTAGCTTGATAATGCTGGCGGTACAATATGAAAGCTTTCGCAGAGGTTCCCCGTTAGCTTTTCTCCACATAAACAATATATATTCAAATCATATGTTTTGTTTTCTTTCTATTCGAGCGAAAAGTGGCCGGCTTACCGTTGCGCGGTCTGGGGATTTTCGGATCAGGCTGACAGAGACAGAACTGCGTAGCCGAGTCCCTTGGTGTAGGGGCAGTCGATTTGATCGGACTAGAAGAGGAGGACCGCTCTGATACGGAGGAGCGCTCACGCAATGGGATATTCTTGTTTGATACGGACACCGCTGATTTCGAGAGTTCAAGAGGAGGAGTAGAGGAAGCGACTTTATTCAGAGAAAGCTTGGCCCGATTTAGAGATGATAGATGGACCTGGGGCAATCCATCGGCATACCGAAAGGGGAGAGCAACGTCCATGCGTTGGTCCATCGTGGCGAGGTCGTCGTTCATGATCTTGTGTTCGAGGAGTGTACTGGATCGCCTTGACAGAGATCCTTGAGAAGAATCATAATGTAAAGCAGGAGGTTTGGGAAGAACTCGATCGTAAGACATTTAAGAAAGCCAGAGACGTCGAGGTGGAGAAGGGCGCTGAGAGAGTATGGCTGATGGGTGGGATGAAAGAGAATGATTGTAGAAGAAGGGCGCAGAGGAAAGAGGGCGAAGTGAGAGGGAGATGAAAGAAAGAGGAGTATGTTGGTCAGCAGGCGAGAAGAAGAAAGAAAGCAATCCAGAAGAAAGAAAGAAAGAAAGAAATCAATCCCGGTATGTATAAGATCCTGGGAGGCTCGAATGATTTGCTCAAGCTTGGAGGGGACTGAGATAATAATAACAAGAAGAATAATAATAATAATCGAAAATTAAGTATAGAGTAACAATTTTGAGAATAATAGAATAATCAACGGGCCTGGCTCTCTTCTCAAGAAATAGAAATTTAAAAAAAAAAAAAAATTGGGATAAAATGGTGACCGGAATTATGAGTTTGAATCAGAAGACATCTGATTTTCTGTCTGTTGGTTATTTTCTTTTTATTTCTCTTCTTCCTCTTTTTTAGAATATAGATATATATTATAATTATTCTTTGATAGCAATATATCGATTCAAATCAAACGAACTAGGAAGGAGATGAAAATTTGATAAAGCTGGGATTTTAGGTTTTCAAGTGCTTTGTTCGAGATATAACAACCAAGCCAGCCTTCCTACGCCTCCTGCGATTTGCCTGAACCATTTTTCTTTTGCACCTCCACTTCTGATCCTGGATTGGCTTTCTTTGTCTCCTCTCACACAGTCCTCTTGGTGCCCTATTCCCTCCCCCCACATGTTGGTTGGGGTGGCCTTGTCTGGGAGAATGAAACATCATCGACTCTGCGTCGACGACATATCATGTCCCCAACCATGGGCCAGCACGGCAACCTTTGCCTGACTTGTTCCTGGGGTTCCTCGCTTCCCTGAGTGCCTGAGCTGCTACGAGCAGGTACCACCGAGAAACCGCTACCTGTACCAAAGAGACGAGTAAAACCCAAGGTACCTCCTGGTTGGCGAGGTAGTATGCCTGAGTTGGAGATACCTCGTTTTTTTGTTTGGCTAGCCGCCGGAGTCGCGTCATAATAGTCATAGTTCGTGAAAAAAGAAGCGCAAGAGAGGGCCCTGAGTCTGGAAGTTGTTACCTTACAGTCTGATCACTCTGGCGTATTTTATTGTCTCAATGTTTCCTTTGTCTGCTTGCTTCCCGCATGCGGCGTGATGCAGGGGAGGTAGTTGCCAATCATAGTGCGTCCTATGGTCCAGGGGCCCCGCTGATTGGCCCACTCACCCAAAGTGTCACTTGCCCGTTCTGGAGGTCTGGCGGGTTTTCGTGTTCGATTTTGGAATTTTGGAATACTTTGGGCCAATCACGGGTCGCGGTTGGAAGAAGCCGCCAGCCTGCCCCGGAATCACACCCAATCAAGCCACTAGACGGGGCACGTCAAGGTACACTGAGGTACCTCTGGGTAGGGTAGGTAGGTAGAGACAATCAGAATCAGCATCGGGCCACTCTCGCTATCATCGGACAGATCTGCCAAAGAAACAAAGAAAGAAGCAAAGAATGACATGCGAGGTGACTAGAGAAGTTTAAAATCTATCCCAATTTTTTTAAAAAAAATTATACATATCAAGGGCAGAGAGAACGAGACAAAGAAAGTGGTATTCCTAGACCTCCATTTCTCTGCCTTTCTCTCTGTCTTTAGTACCTAAGGTTAGGTACCTAGATCCCGTCTCGGCCCATCCGGGAACCATCGATGGTTGCTAAGACATTGACGTTGCAGGGCCTTGCCATTGATTTTTTGGATCTGGAATTGTTCTGGGACCTTTTGCCCCCTCTTATCGTCTTCCCTTCCGCGAGATCACTTTCCGATCAAATTCCACCCACGATCATCACGTTACAGTCCAAACGGATCAACTCTTGATCCCGCTTTTTTTTTCTCTTCCTCCCCCCCCCCCGGCGGCGTCGTCTCGCTGGCCTCTCTTAAGTATGATGAGACATACTACCGTGCCAAATCTTAGGTTCTAGCCTCGTCCAGATTGGGATGATTCTCATAGTTCTGGCCCTGGAAAAAGGCCTCGATACCACCGCCCCATCCATAGAAACTTGAAGGAAACCCGTGTCTAAGACATATTGGGGTTCATCATAGGTGTCGTAATGGGTACCAGATCCCTTTGGTTCACCGACTTAGGTTGTTCAAGGTGGCGGCAGTTCCGCCCCTTGTTCGCCTTTAGCAAGTCATTCCTTGGTCCCAGAAACCAAACCACAAGGACGCTGCGTATCCTATCCTTCTGGTATTCATTTACGACCTTACGCTGTAAATGTATCTTCGTGTCTTAACGTTGTACTTTCTCCTTCAAACTTCAGGTCACCTCAGCCACGAAATTCCTTCAATTCCGCGAAACACTTCCGTGCCCATAAGCCGGTGTGCGGATGGGCCAAGGTGCATGTCATTCCTGGAGGAAGCGTCAGTTTCTATTTGCCAAGTTGCTGGCCCAATAATAATGATCCGTGAGTCTTACCAGAATAAGTATTTTTGCGGGTCTTCACACTGTTTTTTCTCTGATGTCACCACCCATTGCTGGCTGTTTTCGACGCATGCGTCGTCTACGTTCTCCCAGCCGGGGTTTTCATTTTTGCCCAATCCATTTGCTTCTTCTATCCCTGCGGCGAAGAGCTGTCGATCTCGGATCAGATCGGTGAGGAAGGCATTGGTGTCAAAGAGATATATCGTGCCCTTCTTCCATTGTTTGGCAGCTTCGCCTAAATGACCATTCCAGTACTCCACGAGCTTAACTGCGTCCTTATGCTGAGCGATGTGCTCGTCCCCGAGTGGCCGGAAAGCCGGGAGGAAAGTCACATCCGGGGCCATGGTAAGGATCATTTTGAGGTCGTCTGCACCCCATGTTTGCGATAGCACGTCGAGATGTTCCATAATGACTTCAATGCTGTGGTCGATTGATTTGGTGGCGGTATCGTAGTTCTTGCCCAAAACATTCCATAGGTCCCAAACTCCAAAGGAAACCACCACGATAGTGCGGTTTCGGCGATCATGGACGGCATCCTCGTCCATCAGCTGCGTAACTTCTGCCTCAGCCGCAACCCATTGGTTGACCTGGGCCTTGAAATCGGCCAGCGGAGATTTGTATAATGTCAGCAGAGCACCAGACAGCTTGGAGTTATCAACGACAGAGCCAATGTAGTTTCCCCCAAGGGACTTGGCTGTCTGTGCGAGGTTCTCATGGTGGCAAGAGTACTAGCTCACTAAGTCAGCTCTAAGGATTCAATACTTCCGGCTAAGGACAAGGCATACCAAGGAGCATAGAGTGTCAGTCCAAACAGCGCCCTGAATCTCTTTGGCATTGTTATCACTCCATGAGTCGCCAAACACCACCAGCCTGCGGTCAAATGATGCAGTGGTTCGAAAATTGGAAATCGGCTGATTGGTTGTGCCCACTTGGCGGTAGTAAAAACGCTGGGAGCCGAGAAACAAGGCCGAGAGCAGAATACTGAGCACCGCGAAGGCGCAGACGATGTGAAACTTGCTGAAAAGTCTCATTTTCGGGTAGAGAGCTGGATACAAAGAATGACCATACAAAGGAATGGAGATGCGGGAATAGACCGATTAAGTTGGTGCCTAGAACCCTAGATAATCGGCGATCGCAGCGGGTTCTTTGTCTTGAATCCAGTCGAACCTAACTGGTACTTTGGAAATTGGAATAAGGACGAATTGGGGAAAATGCGAAGTACTTGAGGATGGTTTTAGTGAAATTCGAGGAGATGAAAGTAGATATCGGAGTGTCGCGTGATAAAAAAGTGAAGGGGAAAAATAAGTGGAGACCGGGGGAGGACGATGACAAACGAGGAATGTGAGATCGTGTGGTGAGGTCGAAGATGGATTATGCAGAGCAAAAGAGAGACATTGATGAGGAGGAAAATACGAATGAAGAAAGGATAATGTATCTCCCATGAAAAGAGGAAGAAGAGAAAGCAAGGAAGAAAAGGGGGATCAGGAACTTTGGCATCGGCTTCTCCTCTTGCGGAGTATTGTTGGGAATCATAGATTATTGGATCGAACGTTCAATACGCCAGTTCGGATACGGAGGTGGGTTGCGTCAGCGACGGGGGAAAAGAGGCTGACGGAGTTGAAAACGGCTAATGCCATGGACTGAGTAGAAAATCGTGGGTAGAAGAGGGAAAGGGATTCAATAGTCGACGTATTAAAGGCATTATCCCATGATTGTAAATGGGAAATTCCATTGATGTTCTGTTTTAAAAAAAAATATTTAATGTCAAGAACCAAAAGGTACAGGTTAGCTCCCTTATCGACACAGCAGTTACGGAGGACGGGTTGCCTCATCATCTCCTGCGACAAACGGTATAAAACTGCACATGTGATACGTATGGGCTTCTGGAGCAGGGTCAATGATGCTGGATGATGACTAAGAACCCTACCGAGGGCGCTAGGCTGAGACGGGCTAGACGCTGAGTCAGCCGCCCACAGACCGAAATCTCGCTACACCAAAAGAAACCCGACACAAAAAAACCCATCGTCTGCTTGAACGACCGAACGCACCTCCACGACTTGTCGACAATCCCGCGCCCTCCGTCTTGACCGCGCTACACCGTCAAGATGAAGCTCAACATTTCCTACCCCGCCAATGGGTCTCAGAAGATCGTCGAGGTTGACGATGAGCGCAAGCTTCGTCCTTTCATGGAGAAGCGCATGGGAACCGAAGTCAGTCCGCTCTCCCCTCATATCAACGACACCTGCTCTGGATACCCTGCTCTGGATGAAAAGAAGTACATCACATTTTGAATATGAGAAACTGATTGTGGGGGATGGCTTTTGTTGCAACTAGATTCCCGGTGACTCTCTCGGCGATGAATTCAAGGGCTACCTGTTCAAGATTACCGGTGGTAACGACAAGCAAGGTACGGATAGATTGATGATATTTTCTGGGCTACGGATTTTGGACACAACTTGAAAATGCTCTGCATATTCCGGATTCAGTCCATGTTCCGAGTGAAATAGAAAAAGACGCTAACTCGAATTTCTTGGTTTACAGGTTTCCCCATGAAGCAGGGTGGTATGTAACCACAACCAACGGAAAAAAATGCTACGGCAGCGAAAGAAAAGACTTGTACTCATCGATCTCCAGTTCTCCTTCCTACCCGTACCCGTCTCCTCCTCGCCGATGGCCACAGCTGCTACCGCCCCCGCCGCACTGGTGAGCGCAAGCGCAAGTCTGTCCGTGGTGGTATGTGGACCCGAACCCAGTTTATATCTGTGAGGAATGAGGATCGTTGACGAAGACTTGTTTTGTAATTGAACAGCCATCACCGGTTTCGATCTTGCCGTCCTTGCCCTGAGCATCGTCAAGCAGGGTGAGACTGAGCTCCCCGGTCTGACCGACACTGTTGTCCCCAAGCGTCTCGGCCCCAAGCGTGCCACCAAGATCCGCAGCTTCTTCGGTCTCGACAAGAAGGACGATGTCCGCAAGTTCGTCATCCGCCGCACTGTCACCCGTGAGGGCAAGTCGGACTACACCAAGGCCCCCAAGATCCAGCGTCTGGTTACTCCCCAACGTCTCCAGCGCAAGCGTCACAGGATCGCCCTCAAGCGCCGCCGCGCTGAGGCCGCCCGCGAGGCTGCGTAAGCTCTCCCTCTCAACTCACCGTATTCTCACCCTACCACAGGACGCTAATCAAGCTCGATTTTTAGTAACGACTACGCTAAGCTCCTCGCCAGCCGCGTCCACGAGGAGAAGGCCAAGAAGGATGAGCTCCGCAAGCGGAGGGCGTCCTCTATGAGGAAGTAAATGGGTTTTATGTTTTTTTCACTTTCTCCAGGGGTTAATGGTCGGGTTACGTCTCTATTATGGCTAGGGAAGAAAAAAATCTCAGCGACGGGAAAGGGGGATTTTGTTTCAGTTCCAACCAAGCAGAAGTGACGACCCCAAGAGAACTATAAAAGCATGAAGCTCTTTTGGGCGGGGAAGAGCGTCTGCAGGGACCGAGACTTGGGCGTGCCGATTTAACAAGAACAAAAAAAATCAAAACGCATTTATTCCTTTTTTTCATGAAATGCGCCGGGAATGCCTATGATTTTTTCCCCTTCTCATTCCTTCCTCTATCTAGTTCCTGTTTGACACAGTAACAATGTAACGGCTCTCGAGACGACTCTGTAACTCCACTTGACCGCTTATCTACAGATTCAGCTCCCCCTTTTTTGGATGGAATATAAAGATCTCTACCCCACTTCTCGTCTTCCGATCTCTCCGTACACTATGGTTTAAACGTAATCTCTGATACTCTGCAATTTCAGTCTCATCACACTAACTATTCGTTTGCCATGGTAAATGTACATAAATCAATGGAAATCTCCACTCCTCCGTGCACAAACCGATCAATCCCATTTAAGAGGTACCTACACAATCATATTGAACAATTATATCATCCATTACTAACTATGATATATATATCTTGCGGTCCCGACGCTGAGGTCGGACAGTACAATTATCACCCCAGATTACCCCAGCTATCATCCATACAATATATACCTTTACTAAACCCCGGAAGCTCGTTTAGGCTTTTCGCGGGGCCATTCATGACCAAGGCTGTCAAGCGGGATAGTATAAACCACAAATCAAGATAGCGCACTACGGTTGAAGTAAATGTATGAGGATATCAGATTTTTACCGTCTTATCCAAACGTCTGCAACACCTCGTCCTGGTGCTTCTCAAGGTACTGAGAAAATGTAGTCAACTTGATCGGATACTTTTTCGGTTTCTCGAAGTCAAATGGATACCCAACCTCGTTCGCCCACAGTTGGGCGTGGAGTCTTGGGTTATTCGAAGCTAGACGGTTTACCTCACCTCGTCTTGTGGGTAACAGGAAGATCTGTTTCTCGGCCAACTCGGGAAACATGTAGGGGGCGGTCGGACGATGATAGTTGTTCATGAGAAACGCCAGTCGAAGGATCGTCCAATATTTAATCCCCAAATTCTTCACCATCGACTCGATCTGGGCTTTGCTTGTCTAGTACCAAGCCATTGGATGACCGGGTCCCCAGTTCGGGAAAGTCTCATGCTTTCCGGTTATCACTGCACTGGAGTATACAATAGTTGTGACGGTGCTGGAGGTTCTGGCAGCATCTATAGCATTTTTGGCGTGAGTGACTTCACGGCTAGTGGCACGCGCACTGGGCAACACATTGAGTAAGACTGCACTTGCGCCCGTGATAGCCGTCTTTAAGGATTGAATGTTGTCAACATCTCCTAAAAACAATCGTGCTCCTTGGGCATGGAGATCAATGGCAGCTTTTGATGAAGGGTCCCGAGCAAGGGCGTAAACCTGGACTCCAGCACTTAAAAGTTGGCGTACCGTCGCGCCACCTTGATGCCCAGGTGCAACCGTCGCGAAGGCGACGATAGATTCAGGCTTGCTCATGGTTCAGTGATTGATGCAGTCTAGTTTTAAAGGACGGGAAAAGAGAAGAAGTGTAATAAATGATAGTAGGTAAGGGACTGTTGCCAAATGGTTTCGACATAAACCATAGATAGCTACCGCCATGGTGTACTGTGACAGGCCTACCAAAGGCTGTTTGGAATGCCGGGTACGCCTTAGCTACGCCGACTCTTAAAAAGCACAAGGTCCCAGGTTCTGATACTTCGCCGCATCAAGGACGCAAAGACTACGTGACCCATTTGCCGGTACTTCAGTAGCGTTCAGTGACCAAGCTGTGTCCTAGCCCTGTATGAGGTGAGTAATGTATATATTATCTATCTATATAATATACTAAAAGCGCCCAGACAGTTACCTGTGATGTTCGCCGGAGCTCATGGAATCAGGATGCAGAAAGTGCATTGGCATTAGTATAACTCCCATCAGCTACATGACCCAATCGGCCGGAGCATTTTCTTGCAGCTGCGCGCCGACATAGTGAGCCTTTCCTCTCCCAACTATAGTCCAACAGCTCCTTGGTTCTCTTTATTTCTTTCCTCTTTTTTTTTTAACACTCTGAAAGCTCGTCAGCTGTCTCCAACACAGAAAGCCTGTGCCAAAGATGATGACCGAATGGGTGACCAAGGCCCGAAAACTGGAGACTGCACAAGAAAAGCCTTCTGGAGAACCGGCTGATATTGTAGTCAGAATCTGTACTCCTAGGTATATACACCGCCAATAATAACATCCAAGACGTGGCTGAATTATCTCAGGACACCTCGGGTACCTTGTCTACTGATAGAGACTTAGACGCATGGGAGAACCACACGACTCTAAAACAACCAGAAGGTTCCAGTTATGCACACTTCAGCTGCCACTGCTACATCCCCTCTTGCCTTTCAATCACCTACAATTCAAATCCATGCTGTTATGCACGGATCATCTTGCATGAATCACTCACTAATACTATATTGCAGCTTCTCAAGTTATATCCAAGGCCCTACCCTGAATCTCTATCACTGCAGTCACACCATCGCATTCTGGCCACTTTATATACTACCATGGACAACAGCATTAATAGCATCTGGTAGTAGTGTGCCATTTATCTTGGGGTTTCTCCGGGATGGATAAAGCACGACAGTTGATGTCAAGGCTGGCCGTGGTATCATCCGCCAGCCCTGTGATGGCCCCTTTACGTTGCAGGGACAGCCCATGCTGCTACTACCAGCACACGTGAATGGATAGCGGAGCAGCTAAGGAAAATTGAGGACATGGCTGGGCTTGGAAGAGCAAGAACTGCTGCCTTGGCAATATCCCGTGGCTTAGTATTTCCCAGGTGATCAGTGTCCTTCTAGCTTTTAGGGTTACAGGAATTTCCCCCATCTTATTAGCATGTAATACTCATCCCTTGGAGCTTAGGTTGTTTTTATTCTGTAATGTACAAAGTAACTGTTGATGAAAACAAAATCCTGAGGGAAAAAAATGCATTGAGTTTTTGACATTCAGTGGAATTCAAGGGAAACTCTGAAAAACCCAGGTAACAAGGTAAAAACTCCAGTGATATATTATATATACACAAGTGTGCCACTTCACCATTCAAAAACAAAAACTTAAAGGCGCCGTTCAACTTTTGTTATCTTGATATGCCCTTCTGGAAAAAAATATAGTAAAAAAGAGGGGGGGGGGGACCCTCCCTGGGTAGTAGTGTGTTTGTGTGCCATACGTCATAATCTAAATCGCGTGAAAAAGAAAGGATAAATCTCGAGAGCTTTCAACCTCAAAAACCGGTTGAAAGACCACCATGATAAACAAAAACAAATGAATTCAATGAATGTCCCCATTAGCTCGGTACCTTTATGCCACAGCGTGAGAGAAAAGGAAGCTAACGGACTCGCCGTTATGTGTGCGACGGCAGGCCTCAGCAAGGGTGGGGCTGATATCGATGGTCTCGATCTTATCGCAATTTTCCTTCTTTTCCTGATGAGGGACGGTATTCGTGACAACTACCCGACTCAGGCAGCTGCCGTTGATATTCTCGATGGCCTTTCCGGAGAGGATACCGTGCACGACAATGGCATTAACTTCTTTTGCACCGTGCTGCATAACCGTATCGGCGGCTTTAACTAGAGTACCACAAGTGTCGGCCATGTCGTCCACGATAATGGCAATCTTGTCCTTCACACTACCGACAAGGACCATGCGGGAGACCTCATTCGGACGAGGGCGCTCCTTGTGGATCAGTGCAAATTGCAGATCTAGTCGATCGGCAATGGCAGTGGCACTAAAGCCCCAAAACCATATTAACATCATGTTTGCGGATAGGGGGGGCTGGGTTGGGGGGAGTCGAGGCTTACCGCTTCGCACCACCGGCATCAGGACTAACGATCACGCAGTTGCTCACATCCAGGTTTTCCCGAATCCACTTCAGCATGCTGGGCTCTGCGTACAGGTTGTCGACAGGGACGTTGAAGAATCCCTGAATCTGACTGGCGTGGAGATCCATCGTGATGACATGGTTGCAACCAGCGGTCTGCAGCATGTTGGCCATGAGCTTGGCTGTGATCGGCGCACGGCTCTTGTCTTTCTTGTCCTGGCGTGCGTAAGGGAAGTTGGGGATGACGGCTGTGATACGTCGTGCAGATGCGGTCTTGCAGGCATTTATCATGATCAATAGCTCCATTAAGCCGTCGTTGATATCGTTGGGTCGGGTGGATTGCAGGATGAACACTATAATCGGGAGGGGAATTGACATGAGCTGACCGCCAATGGTCTAGAGATAGTAGCATCACTGTAAGGAGGACATACCATCTTCATCCCGCACACTTTCACCAATCGTGACACTGGTTTCCTGGTTCGAATATTGGAGGACCATGATCTTGGTCAGTTCGATGCCGAGCCTGTTGGCGTCGACAGATGAACCCGGTTAGTCCCGAGGTAAATCGTAAAACCATCTTGAATATAGCAACTCAAAGCTCTACGCACCTATCGGCCACTAGGTTGGCCAGCTCAGGGTGACTGTTGCCAGTCAAAAGCTTAATAGAATTTGTCGCCATCGTGACTGCGACGGGACTCGATGAGAGACCTAGGAAGAATGGGGCGAACGGACGAAAGAAAGTCTGGAAGGACGGGCAGGGATATGATAGATAGATAAAGATGGAAGTTATAAAGGGTGAAAGAGGTGACCTTAGGTAGGACGGAAAGCAACTCAAGAAGCGAGAGATCGAGAGGTGGAGAGGGAGAGAGCGAGTCTCTCAGAAAAAAGATGAGTCTCGACGGACCTCCTCTGACAAAGGAAGAGAAATTCCCCGCCAGCAGAGGACTTTTTTTTCCCCAGGCAGAAAATCTCGCATCCCGTGACCCCACCTCACCTATCCCCACCGCCTTCAGGCATCAAGCCATGATTTTCAGGCACCACAGAGGAATAACCACACTCCAGAAACTACACGGAAAATGGCTTAAGTTATAGAACGCTTTTTGATTCCAGAAAAACACAACCGAGGTACATGAAAGAGAACAAGGAAAATAGGGGGTGGAAAAAAAATAAACATCACTGCACTTCTGGGCCTAGTCGACCTGCACTTCGACTGGTTCTCAGAAGTGAAACAGCTACTCCTCCCCAAGACAAAAAATATCAGTTGTACATACATACATACTAGGCGATGTGGAAAGACATGGGTGGTAAACGCCGTCGAATGCATGGGCATTAGAACGAGGAAATTAGAGCACGAATGTTGAAAGGAGGTGGAAGGGGACGAAAACTGAAAACAAATGAAGTCGCTTAGCACCATAAGCCTATCATTATCATCATCGAAAGGAGTAGAGAACTTTGTTCTCGGTTTATGCAAAGCCGAAATATTCGCTGCCAGCAGTCATGGCGGTGTATAGACGTTGTCGCAGATCCTCGTAACTCTCGTATTCTGGGAGATCGAGCTCTGTTTCTTCTTGTTAGCTCATAATGTTCTCAATCTGGACTATTATCCATGGTTGGCAAAGGTGTTACTTACGGTTAAAGCATGTGTGAGAGCTGGGGAGGCGATCCTTGTTGCCATAGTCACGATGGATGTTAAATCGGCTGACACCGTTCATGCCCTCTAGCTCCTTGAAGCCGTTGAGAGGTACCTTGCTAGTACCAGTGACAAACTGCAAAAGCTTGGCGCGTTCCTCCTTGTCGAACGAGCGCACGGCTCGCCAGAACCACTGGATCTGGGGCGAGGAAGCTGAGTAGTTATGGTACTCGGTGTTCACCTTCCAGTCGTCCACCTCAATCTCGGGAAGTCCGGAAATGAGCAATTCGAGCTCTTGTTCATTGAAGATGGAAATCAGCTCAGGAGGAATGATCTCGTGGAACCCTTTACAAATAGTTAGATGTCCGCCTACATATTATTAAACGGGATAGGAGAGAGAAAATACCTTTCAGGAAATTGTCTAGCTGTTCGCGAACCGACACAACCAGGCGGTAGTCAACCACCTTCTGAATATACTCCTCTTTATTCTCTTGCGTGACGGGAATATTGCGCCCATTCTCAATCAAGTCGATCGTCTGTTTCTCTCCAAAGTCATCTGTCTCCACAGCGAAAGTCTCCGTGATGATATCGGTGATGTCATTCTCCAACATCCACAGGAGGGATTTGTAGTAGTCAAGATCGAGAGTTTCCATGTCCTTGATGGATACATTGCGCCCGAGAATACACTTGTAAACGGCTCGGCTGAAATGGCAGTCGAGAACCCGACCTTCATACAAGGCCTTGCCAATAATGCGTCCAATGAACTTGAAAAACATGAGATGCTCTGAATTGACACCACTAAGGCGATTAGGATGGAAGGTGGTCCTGTCGGCAGCGACTGGAATAAAGAGCGCGTAGTTGGGGTTGAACATCCCACGCGCAAGAACTTGGAACCACTCTCTTGTCACACCACCTGCATCAACGCCCTCCTCGCCGTGGAAACGAACGTTCAACTTGCCATACTTCAATTCGTCCGCCGACTTGAAATAGAGGGATTTGAAGGAATCAAGGAAGACTTGATCTCTCCTCACAGACAGCTGGAGAGGAGGGTGGGGATGGCGAGGCTCAGTACCGCGCGAGTGAATCCGGCGGGTGAAGTAGTTGCGCTTGTTATCAAACTCGAGAACCTTGGGGTTCTTGACGAGCAAAGAGAATGTGCCACTCATGAGGCGGGGGTTTTGTCGAACAAGCTCGTTTAGGATCTTGCGATGCTCCTCGGTGAATCTGAAGAAGAGACTCTCCATGCTCATTCCTTGATCGGCGGAAGTGCTTGATACAGATAGTTCTCGGCTGCCACGGCCAAAAGTCGTGTCCTTGAGGGTGGTATTCTTACAAACAACCATCAATGCTTCAATCAGAGGCAGAAGGATGGTGGCCACGTTTAGCATGTTTTCCTTCTGACGGATTACAGCCAAGCATTCACTAAGCCTTGTCCATAGTGGTCCAAAAGTTGAGCTTTCATACAAGGTTTGAAGAACGTCTTCCTTGGCTGCACCTTCAGGTTCACTTCCCTTGGTCTTATCGGCACGGTTGGGATCGAACAAATAGTCAAGGGCAGTCAGAACACGGAGTAGCTTCGCCTGATCGGAGCTGGCAGGAGAGAACTTGGCAAGGGCTAAACCTTGCATGTCTGTGCCGGTTCGGGCTTGGTGGATATGGGAAATCAGCTCATCGAGATCGGTTAAGATTGTGGTGCTCAGATTTTGAGCCTGGTTGACGAGTTCGTTTCCAATCACGTCCCGAGCACGAGGGACTGCCGAAAGGTTGTTGATAGTGGACAGTGTGTCTCTGAAGGTCTTGCCGTTGCATTCACGGGCAGCCAGAATATGCACAACGAGTTGCAAATTGCCATCGGGGATAACAGGGGGCTCGATAGTTTTCTTCTTATGTTTCTCGTCTTCAGCTGTACCCTTTGCTGTTTGATCCTTGGTCTCTGCTGGCTGCGTCGCGCCTTGGGTTTCGGGAGTTTCCACAGAGGCAATTGGAGCGTCCGTCATTGTCGCATCCACTGCAGAACCCGTGAGCTCTGTGGTTTCCGAGGGTTCTGCTGGTTGTTGCTGGTCCTCTGTGGACTTTTCTCCCTCGGGCCGCTCAGGCTTCTTGCCCTTCTCTTCCTCCGCTTGTTTTTCTTTCTCGCGGCGGAGGAGCAAAGTAAGGGGCTGGGTGATGCTGCTAAGTAAATTTGAGAGCTGCTCCATACAATTGGGGCTTTCCAGGATTAACTTTCGGTCGAGGAGGGAAAGCAGAGCATTGAGAGCAAACTTGTTTGCCTTGTTTTCTTTGCCCTTACCCTTGCGGAATGCCTTCAGCTTGAGGGCGGACGCTGGGTCATGCTCCGTCAAGAAGAACCATGCAATGTGGGGATTGTACTGAGACAGGAAAGAGAGTGTCCCTAGACACTGTTGAACGACCATAATCGGAGTCACTTCGTTGCTGACATTTGAAGATGCCTGGAAGGTGAGGCTTCGTTTGGCAGACTGTGGGGTTTTCTGAACGGAAGAAGGCTTTGCGCGAAGTGAGAGTTGCGCGAAACTACGTTCGATTGCCGAGACATCTGCACTGCCATCTTGTAGGACAGAAAGAAGAAGGCTGATAACCTCCATCCTATTTTGACGGTTCTCGCAAACATTATGGAGGATATCATTCAATTGATGACGCGCATTTCCTTGAAGAGGCATGAACATCAGGCGGAGAAGAGTTGCAACGCCAGCCTTGTCCAGCATTTGCACAATTTGACGTCGCTGCTGCTTTTTAGGCTCTTGGTCCTCCGCTTGTTCGTTTCTGTGCCGATGATCCATTCTTGGAATGTCGCCAAACTGCGCCAATCTTCTTCCAGGAAGAGCACGGGCTTCGGTGACGAACTCTGGACCCAGGGTCGCGAGGATCTCCTCCGGCTGGTCGGCAAGGACAGCTTGTCGTAGGGAAGGATCAAGAGTAGCAAGAAAGCTGGCTGCATCCATGTCTTCAGCGTGCGCCGGGGCTGCACTACTCGTGGCCTGTCTGCGAGCACTTTCGCGCTCCCGACGACGGCGATCAGCAGCCTCCTGTTGCAGCAATTCTTCGCGGATTTCTGGGGGTAGAGCTTCGAGAAATTCTGGATTGATTTCGCTCGGCTCCTCACCAGCTGCTACGGCCTGGGAGCGCTGCTCTGCTAATTGCTGCATGATCACTTCTTCTCGAAGCTCTTCCGGCAAAGCTTCAAGATATTCGGGATCGATTTCCATCCCAGTGATGTCGAGCTGTCGTCCTCTGATTGTAGTGTGTACCCGGGGAGTAGGCTCAGCTGGGCCGGGAGCTGCTGGAGCTGGTAATTCACTCGCACTAGCTTCACTGGTGGTGTGGGTCCTTTGAACATCGTCCATCGGCTCAGGCGGTGTGTCTGACGCCAGGCGCTCTGCTTCCTGCTGCTCTCTTTCTTGTTGCAGACGAGCATTCTCTTCCTCTTCTTTTCGCTTCCGCTCTTTCTCTTCTTCCTCCTTGGCGATACGCTCTCGCTCAGCACGTTCTTCGTCTCGCCGCTTACGCTCCTCTTCCAGTTGCTTCTCTCGCTTCTTCTCTTCTTCAATAGCTGGAGGCACCAAGATTTTCAGCAGGGAGTTAACCACACGTTGAGTCTTTTCAACATATGTGCTGCTGAATAGGATGCGGGCTTCCTCTTGCCAACGGCTTCTGGTAGTTGCCAAAGCGAAGCTAACAGCCTGGGATGGATCGTCCCGAGTTCGAGTCGGAGGAGCCTGTGGTCTACCTAGTCCGAAAATGTCTTGGATGCGGTTGGGCATGATGGCACGCCTATCGACATGAACATGAATTCCATCGGGACGAGTGATTACTCCGAATCCTGGTGGAGTGCCTTGGCCACCGATGGCTTGCATAATTGCGTTCATGAAGCTGACAGGGCTGTCCATAGGATGCAGACGGCCCGTCGAAACCGGCTCCATTCCATGGACCCAGTCTGTGAAAGCCTCATTGCCAGCTCCACGAGATTGTCCGGCGGCCTCAGGACCACGGTCAGTTCGGACCAGAAGCGGGTTAGTCCCATCATCATTACCTCGTGCTGGGACCTGGGTTCGGTGTAGGCGGTATGGTTGAATTGGAACAATCCCATGACGGCTGGGCATGATACCAGTAACCGCTGCCCATGCTGGTTGATGACCCCGGAAGCGATGGTGGTGATGGCCACGGGGCAGTGGCGGCTCATCGCCATCCCATCCCCAAGGTTCGATGAGGTCATCGTCGTCGTCAAAGCCCTGGTATGAGCCCTGGTCCTCGTCTGCATCTTCGAGTTCTTCCTCCAGCTCATCAATTTCTTCGTCTTCTGACCGAAAAAATATTAGCCATTGATCCAAGCAAAAAATGGAGAAAAAAAAATAAAATAAGCTTTCATATACGAACCATCATCTTCGTTCAAGTCATCATCAACCATGTCGTCATGTAAATCTCCGAGGCTATCCCCATGTAAATCCTCAACACCTCCAGCTGCTTCGTTGAGTGCACGGAAAATATCATCAAGACGCTGTCCTTCATTACGTTGATCTGCTTGCCTGATATCGGCCAATTCGTCTTCGAACTGGTGCATGATCTCAGCTTCTTCATCATCCTCTGACATCTCTTCACTCTCCCATTCATCATCATCACCTTCATCCAAGCTATCGTTATCTTGGTCACCAGTAATCTCACCAGCAAGAATCTCATCATCCATGTCAGAATGGTCTTCATCATCATCGTCCTCGTCATCGTCATCATCGTCAATGACAACTTCGATGTCCATTCCGGTGTCACCTGGCAGGCCTTCAACGGGGCCCATGCCCTCAATATCTTCTTCTTCATCACTAACAACCTCACCATCATCTTCTGGCAAGTCCTCCTCGTAGTCCATCTCGTCCCCATATTCATCATCGTACATTTCATCGTCCTCTTCTTCAGACTCCTCAGAGCTCGTTTCTTCCTCATGCCGAGGCTCCAACATACCCAGTGTAGAGTGGCGGAACAAGTCAGGGGTTTCCTCCCGTTCATCATCAATGTCTGAAACGGAGGTGGCGGAGGAAATTTCATCCTCCTCGGATTCACCTAGAGTAGAAATATCCGAGGTTTCACTTAAAATTACGGCAGTTTGGGTAAGCTTGTTAAGAGGGCGAAGTATGTACTTAATGACCCGTTTGGAGGCTGGGAAATTCAGGTCTATCTCGGCGACAGACGCGGTAAGAGCAGAGATGAAATGCTTTTCGAACATGGTCTTAGCGAGCTGGCGAGTAGAAGAGGGGAAAGCCGTATCTCCTGAAACAAAGGCATATCCGCTAAGCATCTTGTCGAATAAATCGGCGAGTGACATAAGTCTGGAATACTTAGCATCGAGGGGCTCGTTCGACGAGTTCGCCTCCTTGTACGCACGGAGGGCATGCTCTAGGACGAATCTTCGCACGAAAGCCAGCTCGGGTTCATCTTCTTCATTAATAGTTTGCTCATTGCGCCTCCGGCCAGGCCCACCAAATTCTCCCGTCTTGGTGCACAAGGCCACAAGCACACGCATTGTCCAAGCCGAGGTGTTGCTGCGCTTCTTGAATGAGACGGATTCGTCATGTTCCATGGTCCCGACAGGTACAAGTACATTCAAAAGATAGTTCAAGATCCCAGAGCGGGGCTTCGAAGGGGTAGAGGCCAGAGGATCAGCCTTGCGGGAGAAGTTGATGAATTCAACCTTGGTCTGGTTATAGGAGGAGAGAAGTTCTGTCAAGCACTGTAGGAGGAAGCACCTGTAGATGTAGATGGGATGATCATCCGCTTTAAAGGCAGGTTTCTCGGACTTCTTGGAATGGCGCGCTCCATGCGGGTCAGTACTAGAGACAGACGGCTCGCGCTCATCGGTCGACATCTCAACGTCAGTTTGAGTTTCAGACTGGTCAGGGGCGGACGGATCCGAAATCTCCGCCGGTAGCTCCTTGTCGTCGACGTCTTTATATGACAGAAGTTCAGAAAGAAGATAGTGAATAACGCCATCCGGGTTCTCTACAATGGGCGGTTTCATGTCCCCACTTTTTCCCTTATCCTTATCCTCTGCGGCCGCGCTGGTGTCCGGCAGGTTTTCGCCGCTTTTACTGGAACTTTCGGCTTCGTTCTGGCTCATCGAAGATTCCGATCCATTCTTCTTATCCGACTTCAAAGTGAGGACCTGGGGACGCTGTCGGCTATCATAGCGCTGCAGCTTGAGCTTTTCGTTGGACACCTCCACAAATATTTCTGGAGACCTGAGAACAAGATGATACATTTGGCGAACGTAACCGGTCGTGTCAATTTGGCGAGACGACTTGGATTCAAAGTTAGCGACAATTTCGCTTCTCATTATTTGTCGGATGGTATCGTCATCTTCAATTATATGCCTCAAGATCAACATGAAAGCGCCTTGGAGTTTCTCATTCGTGGAGCTCGAAAGTTGCTTGACCATGACAAACAGCCTTTGTAGGCTGCGTTTCTCACCCAACCGAACTGCAATACTGCGGGTTCGAGTAAGGATGACAAGTATCCGACAGATCGAGAGAGCCAATGTATCATCCTTCCCAATCCTGGGTAGAATCTCAACCAAAGCCTCGAATAATTGCATCTTCTGATCCTTGGACACAAGGGATTCCTCTAAATGAGCTGGGCCATCGTCATCGGCAGTTGGGGTGTCGTTATCGGGCATAGCCCAGCGAATTTGAGGAGGCTGCGCATCGTCGGAGAGTAACTTTTCCAGTACAAGCAGGACGTGTCCCACCCAGGGGAAAGATTCATCGGCAGTCTTTTCGGGGGAGACAGTGATAAATTGAAGGAAAGTAGAGAAGCAATCCTTCAGTTCACTTAGAGTGGCATTGTACATCTCCCTGTCCTGGACTACCAAAGCCAACAAATGGGCATAGGCAGCAACCTTCTTACCAGCAGCTTGGAAGTTATCCATCTGCAACGAAACCAGGGACTGAACCAGAAGTTCTCCAACCTCCCTTCGGAACGTTTCCGGATCACGGTGTTTCTTGGTAGCGGAGGCGATAAGATCGGAGAGTTCAAAGGATACATCATGATGCTCGTTGAGTACATCCAGGCATCGCTCAATCAAGTTTGAACGAACCTTTTCACGCTCCTTATCCAAGTCCTCGACAACCGTATTCAATTCACGCCACCGTGTAGGCTGTGATTCTGTACGCTGTTCAGGGCGATCCGATAAACTGGCTAGCTGGGGGTTTGGTGGATTTTGGTGCCTCACGAGAGGGGTATCTTCCCGATCATCGTCTCCGATGCCATGTCCCTCACTAAGGATATGAGTCAAAGCTCTAGTAAGGAATTCAGTATTTTGGCGGACTTCATTATCATCCGGGCCTCCAGTGTTATTCCCGTCTTCTTGCGGTCGGCCTGCCGCCTGCGCCAGGAACATAGACAAAGGAGATCGATCAAAGGGCCCGCCGGCGTCAAATGGTGGTGCGTCTTCTAGTGTATCTCCAGCCGACACCGTACTAGAACGTACTGATTCGATGTCATTGGGCTGCGGGGGAATAAGTTCCGGCGCCCGCAAAAGGTTTTGTGCTCTACAGTACTCTTCTGCCGCAGGGGAGACATTATTGCACCGATAGAGAGCCTCTTGGGCCAACTGGGTCCCAAATCCCTTCTCCTTTAGTGAAGAAACGCGATCTTTATTCAGAGGGAATGCTTTTCGTTGTGCATCAGTTGATGTCGGCAGAGGGTCAGAGCGTCGAGCAGCTCCAGTTTCGTATTCACCATCGAGTGATGAGCGCAGGATATCGACCAGGCACTTCACAACGGAACTTGTCGATTGGGTCGCGAAGTCCGAGTTCCACATTTCCCTAGCCATTGGTAAAATTTCCATTCGAAGGTCCACCAAGAACTGACCGGGTTGGAAGAAATCTGGTCGATCCCGGTCCCCACTGCTTGTCATGGCCTGTGTCTGGCTGGAATCGACTATATTCTTACCAGAAGCAAGTTCAGAAAAGAAGCTCAGAATAATTTTAATACCGCCATAAGCGGAGGTAAGTCGTGCTGAGACATCACTCTCAGATTCCGGTACAGAACTCGGAGGGGTAAGAGCCTTAACTTCTCGTACAAAAAGATCACAGACATCTCGCAAGACCTTCAAGCCATTACTCCTTTTAAAAGCAAATAGGACCAGAGTAAGGTAGTGCGAGTGGGGGCGGTCGGCAGTGGCTATGAAAAAAGTTAGGAACAAGTAACTCTAGCAACAAAGTCAACGACAGAAGAACGATGAACGCGTACCTTCAAAAAGCAAATGGGAGAAAGATGACAAAATAACGATGAGATATGCAAACTTGAGTTTGGGAGTGTCGCTTGAATTGGGAGGTTTGAACTGTAGTTGTTCAAGCACAGCACCTGCGATAACCTCAGCTACTTGAGTGGCATTTTGCTTCTGGTAAGGATCAATCCTTCTCTTTCCAATGAGGCAAAGGCCCATGTTATGAAAAAAGCCCGTAATGGATGAGGGTAATGAGCTCAGGAGATAGCGAAGCGCTTGCACATTCTTGAACGCTACGCCGTTTTCGGATGCCTTGGTTAGGTTGTCGCTTTGCTGCTGAAGAACTCCCGTGTTCGCCGGTATATCAGAACTGGACCCTTCTTGCGTATTTCCAGGAGTGGGTGCGTTGGAAGCCCCTTCCATCAATGGTGCCGGGCTATCAGTAGGCCTATCGGGACCAGCTTGCTGAACCTTGGTGGCCTGGTCCCACGTATCCGGGATGTTCCTTTCAAGCAGAATCTCCTCCCAGACACAAGCTGCATGTAAGCTGCCAAGTTTTTTCACAAGTGAACAGTAACGATCAGCTAAATTCACTTGAGCAAAGGCAGAGGTCTGTTGGCTTGGCCTCGTCTGATAAAGTGGCATGGAATATACTTCACGAAGGAGATCCAACAGAATAAGGGCAGCGACCATATGCTTGGCAAAGAAAGTCCCATTATTTTTGGCAAGATCAGAAGTACTTTCAGGAAATTTACGAGTCTGCTCTCCCTTCTCAAGCTTCATTAAGGGGGCGAAGAATCCAGGCTCCTCAAACGAATTCCAGAAGTCAGCGAGCATATCAACGGTTGTTTCAGCACGGGAGACGAGAGATGGTAGGACGAGATGAGGCTTTGTTTCAGTAAGCATGTGCACTAGCACTGTGAGCTCCTGATTAGCATCTGTGTTGTGGAAATCAAAAGGGAGGCTCTGCAGTGTCGCAAAATCTAGAACAAACTCGACACCGCCCGATTCGATAAAGTGGGTGCAGTTAGACTGATTTTCAAAAAAGGCTCCCAAGAATCGTAAAACAGGGTAAAGGTAGTCCGTTGTTGTGAGGCCATGGGGATCTTCATCTTTGGGTTCAATTTTAGAATCTGGGCATGGAAGAAGCTGAGACACATCTCCAATAGTGAGCCTTCCACCGTTGGGCAGCCGCGCGTTGGGGTTTACTGTCGGAACACCAAAGTGCTGAGCATCGTTGGACTCGTCATTCTTGCTGATTTGAACACCGATCGCTTTCAACAATTGCCAGGGTTGTCCGGAAAGCACAGCGTTACCTTGGGAATCGTCCTTCCAGAGTTTCGCGCCTATGCCGTAAGACCAAGCCTTGGTTTTACACAGGAATCCAACACGAGCGACCATAACAATGACGGCAGTCATAATTGAAGATTTGAGGGCAGGATGATGGCGAACTAGCTCATCGAAAGTCGTGCCCAACGACCGAACTAGGTTCGGATCGTCCTTCAGGCATTTGACATGACCTGGGTTTTCAAATATCTCGAAAAAGCTCTCCAGTGCATGGGACGACTGGAACAGCTCTAGCCCAGAACCGTTCAAACAAATGGCTCCAAAGGCTGAAGGAATACATTGGAGGGCATCAGTTGCAGGCATAATTCCAGGAGCTAGACGAGCATCCTTTGGCCTTGAAACGATATACTCCCGATGCTGCTGGGTTTCGCTGGTCGAAGGGGTATGATCAGTGTTGGATGGTCGACTGGGCTCCCCTTCATTTTCAGGGCCCGGCGGCTGGGTACCTTGATTCTCAACCGGAGAGGTTTCTGGTGTCTTGAGCTTGGAAATGGTAACCGCCTCCAAGAAGCTTTTGCTCAAACCAGCTTCCGCGATGACAGCATAGCTGGTTGGCTCGTTGTGGATGAAGCTACTAAGGATATTAACTGCATTACTCCAAACATGAGATCCGAAAATCTGTGCATGCTCAAGGACAAGGCGTAATGAAGTCAGCAACTGGGGAGAATCGATTAAATTCCGAAGGACACGGTCAAAGCCACCACCATTGTGTTGCATGATATGGTTGACAAATCTGAACATCCAGCGAAGCGTTTGCTGTTGGAAATACGGGATTTGATAGTCGATTGACGGGGTTTTATAGCAAGCGGGGATTCCCTCGCCGCGAAAAACACAGTCATATGATGACTTAGTCTCACAATCGATCAAATCCGAGATTGCATCGAAGCCCTTAGCACTCGTAAGGGTACCAAGGGCATCACGGACAGCGTGCACAAAGGTGTCTAGAAATTCCATGACACGAGAATACACACGCCGGGCCTTCTCCGTTCGCAACTTCAAAACGTCGACAAACATAGGGATCAAGCCAGCAGCCACAAGTGTTTCGGGAGTCCGAGTGCTTGAACCGGGAAGTGTTCGCAGCAAAGCAAGGAGAGCATCTCGCCATTCATCCTGGCTACCATCATCACTCTCGTCGTCCTCTACGCCCAGTTCATTGACAGCCTTTCGGGTCAAGAACATAAGAACGCCATGGTTCACATTAACGCTCAGGGCAGCGCAAATATCAATGGCCCGCGCTTTATGTTTTGCGAGAGCATCGAGCGCCTGTATTGCCAGCGTCTGCAATGTTCGAGAGATCACAAGATCACCGCTTGCACCCAGATGAACCAATTCACCGAGCTGGTATGCGAGCTGGAGACGTTTCGGCTGCTCCATATCATATTGGAGAACCTTCTGCTGAAACAGTGGCTCAGGATAGATGTAGGCTAGGTTGGTAATTGCAAGGAGCCTGATGGCAAGGATCTGTTCCCTGGTTGACTGCGACGTAGCCAACCCCTTGGCTGTTCGGACTTTATGAAGCAACTCGTACTTCGAATCATCTGGCACTTCCGCGGCGTGGGCTGCAAGGAGGTCTTCAGCTTGTGAGGAGGTGATTACCGAGCTCGGAATATCGATGATTTTTCCTCCCCGTGAGCTTTCGTCCGCCTTTCCAGAGGGAGTATTGACCACCGATGAAGGAGATTCATCGGCGGTAGGGACACGAGTCAGTCGTGGGGTGAGAGTTGAATGAGTTCTGCGCAAGGGTGTTGGTGTAGTAGGAGCTTGCATCGGTAAACCGCCAGACGCAGTCTCAGAGGTGGGTTTCGTCTGTTCAGAGGAGCCTGACGGATAGTACAGCAACCGCACGTTGGCCCACTCATCCCAGTTATCTCTTTCCCGGGCTAGAGATATTAACTCGTTGGCATTGTGCTCGGTTTGCGGGCCTTTATCCTTGTTTTTAACGGCAGAAGATGGAGATGACGGAGTCCGACCAGCAAGAGCGGGGCGGGGAAACGGCGACGCAATTTTTTGCAACTTTTCCAAGTCAATATTATAATGGGCCGCCAACAGGCTTTGCTGAAGGTGGGAGCCTCCCCGCTGGCGAGAATGATACCTCTGCGCGAGAGAGAGAGACAGACGAAGAGTTGATTGCAAGAGGGAGAGCGAGGTGGTATTCAAAAGCTCCCCCAAGCGTTCGCTGCTGTTATATAGACTGCGGTTACCACATTTCTCAAGTAGCAGCCTAGAGAAATCAAGAACCGATTCCAACAGTTCCCTGTCTCCCTCCGGCCCATATCCCAGAGCGGTGAGTTTGGCGTCAATATCAAACGAGTTCAGCTTAGGCTCATCATTCGCATAACTTTGCATCAGGGCTTGGTTGCTAAAAGGCGTGGTTTGCGGGCCATTATTGAGGTTGTAGATCTCGATTACTGAGGCGAGGATTTCATCGAAGCGATTCAGAACGTTGATCCAATGATACAGGTCACCTCTGGGGAAGGGCCATATGCGAGAAAATGGGCTTAGGTGTGAGGGAAGCTCAGGAACCGGGATAGTTGTGGCACGAGATACGAAATCTGCGAGATATGGAGACTGAACCGCAGGAAGAGGTGAAAAAAAAAAGTTTAGCCAAGCTTCTTTCCAGGCGAGAAGAAGAGGTGGGGAGAGAGCTTACGATGGTCGCCTCGTGCTTCTGGCTCGCAACCTTCTTAATTCTCCCCATGATGACGCCGGTTGGACAACCAGGTAATCATCAGGAAATCACAAGAATCCAGGAGAATACCTCCTAGAGAGGGTGAAAAAGCAAGATATCGCAAAAACCGACGTGGTGAAGCAAGGCGCGACAAGACCTCCCTTATGACTTTTTTTTCCTTGGAAAACTTTCCCTCCTCACCAAGAAAAAAAGGAAAGAGAAACGAGAGAATGAAGAGGTAGGAGGGGTGATTGATCTCTTTGGCTAGTCTCAGAGTAGACCGTAGACCAAATCAATGAATGTAAAATGCGATACTCACTCGATTCAGAGATGATGGGGGTGGTGATGAAGGAAAGCAAGTGAGGTGATGGGGAGACTGAGAGATGCGGCGTCGGGAATAGGTTAGTAGGGAATAATGCCGCCGCCAGAACAACTGGGAAAACGGTGCAGGTCGTCAACCCAGGAACTGTGACAGGTTAATGAGATTTCAATGTTCGCGAGAGAAGCGAAATCTAGAGCAACACGTCAAGAGAGATAACAAGGAGGGAGAGGGGGGAAGGAGCGATGGGGGAAGGAGGGAAAAGAGAGAGAGAGGTAGAGGTATTTGGTAAGGTGTAGGAGCAGGCGGAAGAAGAAGGTTCGTGAATAATTATTTGGTTTTGGGCTATGATGCTGGATGATGGGGGGAGCTCAGCCAAGTCGAGTCTTTCCGCCGCACCACTAACCAGTTCGGTCTAGTCCGCTCTGCTATGTTGTCACTCCCACCCAACTTTTCCCGTTCCTGAGTACACTTCAAGAGGTCCTTAGCACCTACTGCGGAAGGTAACGTGCCCAGTCAGCCTTACCTGAAAGGCACTTTTCCCCAAGGCAGACCTTTCTTCCAGAAGAACCTCTCTTCCAGCTCGTCGACGGATTCCTGAGAATTCTGATCTTTGTTGGTGGTTTGTTGTCACGTCATCCCTCAGACAACCCCTCATCAACAAGACCTTATCTACAACCACTCCATATCTACTCCCTGCACATATCACACATCAACAGGTATTTTTTGGAGCAGATAGACTCATGCCAGCGCCCATAGCACCTATCGTACCACCTAGATGTTCTTTTAGTGATGCATTATTTAAGCTGCCTAGGCAAGCAAACCAACCCAATTGGAGATGTCCACACCTTGAAAGGGAACTTGGGCGCCTACAGGTCTACTGGATTTGACACCCGCGACATCCATTATTATATAGCCATGTCCAATCATCTCATCCCACGAAGCATAAAAAATAATACAATAAATGTCAGACAACTTATATATCCATAATTATTGTACACGGACAAGCCAAACGCACAATATATATCCACGTGATGTCATATCCATACCTAAATTCAAAGATATATCCCTCAGGATATAAGGCATAACCAATCTACTCTGCCTTCAGGTCGGGCAGCTCACCATCCCACCGGATTTTCATGGTTGTGGGGAATGGGAAGAAACCGCTCTGATCCTCAGTCATGTACTTGGTGATTCCGCCGGGCCCATAAAGTTTTTTGACCTGACCTTGAGGACCAGGGGCGCGGCGGAGGTTATCCAGTCCGCCCACTACTTTTAGCATAGTGGTAAGCCCCAGCTTGCACATTCCAAGACCCAAGCACTTGTGCGGTCCGAAGCCGAAATGCGCGTACAATTCCATGTTCCGGTCGAGCTTGACTTTCTCGGGCTCGGGGAAGCTGACTGGATCCATGCATGCGGAAACCTATGGCAAGGGAGTTAGGCCAGCTCTTAAGTTCAAAAAGCAAATTAAGTTTATACTTACCAAATTACACAGAACGGGCTGGCCAGCCTTTAAAGTGAGTTTGTTGCCATTATCGTCAATAACAATAGGCTGTGCGGCCACCCTGGGAAGGGCAACGGATGACCGAAGTCGAGCGCCCTCCATGAAACTAAAGTAGAGTAAGCATCTGGTAAACAAGTGACAAGAGACAAAAAAAATTAAAGTATATCTAGGATTTACTTACTATCGCAGGAGGAGCTCATCGGCTTCGGGAGTGTCTTCCTTGGCAAGCCGATTAATGTCAGGAAGATGGACGGAACCCTCCTCCGAAAGGTAATAGTCCAGGCACTGTGAGAAGAGTTGCGCCTGATTTGCCACCATTCCACCAGCGGTGGGTAGAACGTGAGTCCAGACAATCTCATCGGCTGGAAGGCCGCTGGCAAGCAGACGCTGGATCATGTGGATTCCATAGTCACTGAGGACATCATGGCGATGCAGACGATTCACCAAATTTGCAATGAATCCTGTCTTGTCAATAAGCTCGACATTGGCCATCGTGAGCTGGCCTAGCTGCTGTGTCACAGATCGCGCGGTTTGGTTAAGTTCAAAGGACTTCCCAGCGTCTGCATCGTAGAAGATGGCAGCGAAGACAGCAGCCATGATCTGGTATAGTTCCGACTCTGTGAAGGTGCCTCTGGGATTCGATTCTGTTTTCAAAGGCAGCGAGAACACGGTCGCACAGAAATGAACCTGCGCGAGATTTGCAACGTCGCGAACGATATCGACTTGATTAACTCCCGCGAGCTTGTAAGAATTTCTATGAAGGAGCTTCAGAGTAATCTCCTCATAAAACTTTTTGACTTCATCTTCCCACTTGTCACGATACAAGGCAGCTCCCATCATCTTACGCGATGCGGCATTGGGCGGTCCATCTCCCGACAGCATGAAATCCCTTCCGTATGGATGGTGGTTATTGCTCATCAAAAATTCGATCTTCTTACCCCAAGATACCTTAAATGCTTCTTGATTTTTAAGGATGGACATGCAGGCAGCATGAGAATTGATGAACTGGGGGTGAGGTAAATGACCAGGGCGATCCCAGCTATATTTCTCAGCGAAGCCGAGTTTGGTCAGGATCTTTTCGTTTTCCGGGGGGGTGACAAGGGGAAAATGGGCGTAAACAGACTCTCCCTTGAAGTGGTTAGGGAATGCGCGTAGAACCAATTTGTAGAAAACATGGCCCTGGGAGACAGTGTCCTTGGGTTGAATCTCACTATATGCCCAGTTTGTCAGGTGCTTTGGAGTGTAATCAACAGTGTAAAAGCGATCCCCTCGAACCAACGCAACAGCATCCGAAAGGATAGCCCTTGAAATAGTGAAGTTGGTGCAAAGACCACTTCCAGGGATCATGACATCCTTCGTATCTTCCACAATGATACCCGGGTAAATCTCAACCTGATCAGGGTGGTCGTAGAGACGCTTGAGCTGCCTAGCAATGTATGGGTCGGCATTGATATCTTCGAAATTCTTATGAGGTGTGAGGTTAAAGTACTTTCGGAACTCGTTGAGAGTTGCGAGGTTCCATGAACGGGCTTGTTGAATACCAAGAACCTCGATACTCTTGAAAATAGTTGGAATGTGAGATGCACCGAAAGCCCCGGCACAGTCCTCGACACTTTGTTCAAAGATTTTGACTAAAGAATCATCATCGAAAGATCCGTTAGCATTGCGCTGCAATCCAGCGAATGGACGATCCTGAGGATCCTTTGGGAGTGACGCCTGCCAGCGACCAAGACCGCCCATGAATTCTTCCTGTGACATGGTGCTGATATCTTTTCCAGGCATGATCTCACGCTGAAAGTCTATTGTCCATTGCTCATCACGCTTGGAAATGCACGAATGCCACCGGTACACAAGATTAAATTCCGCAGAGACTTGGTTACCCGTGGCCTCACTCGCTGCTTCGCCGAGTAGTCCGTCTTTCATCTCCATACGGGGGTCCAAGCTCCAGACACTGTCGGTTCGATTGATATTCAAAATGGTTCGCACATAGTCTTTCAGGATGATATTGACGTACAGCCCGCAGGTTACAAGTCGACCGGTTTGAAAGAGATTGTTATCGTATTTGGCGTACTCATTGGCGTTGGACTCATCCGGTTTGCTAAATCGACCGCCTTCATTAATGGCCGCCAGCTGCTCGACCACATAGTTGTGGAAACGGTTAAACATGATCAAAAGCACGCCAACTCCTGGCGGGAATCCAAGCACACGCTTGGTAGAAAAGCAATCAGGCTTTAACTTGCCATCCTTCAAAGTCCGGACAAGATCCTGCTCCTCTTGGTTGTTGCCGTACAAAGGGGCGAGGTCGAGATATGACGATGTCAAGGAGACCGTTTGGTTGCGAGAGTCAGTTTGGAACAAATCTACATGAAGTTAGCGGTTTAAGTTTGCTCTGAACTGGGATCAGATTTCATACCATGGATAATGATGGACGCAAGATAGAACAGAACGCTGGATATCTTGTTTGGATGTTCCTTATATTCCTTTCGGCCTAAAAGGCTATCGAAAAGCGTCTCCGGATCAGGGAGCGACGGAGACTGCATCGTTTTTGGTCGAACCGACCGCGCGTAAGGAGTACCAGCAGCTCCAATGTGAGGCCAGAGCCGATTCTACCATCAAGAAACTTAGCATAATTTCTGTGTTGGATAAAAGGGAACCTGTTACATTTCCGGAGCCATCCGCCTTGCGGTAAACCGAATCAGAACCGAGATAACTAGATCGATCGTCAGGCCGTACTGTTTGATATAATATAGAATTTTTGAGTACATACGAGAGTGGCGGGTGCTCTAGATCCTTCCATAGCATATTCAGGAACGACTTGGTCAATTCAGCACCATTTCGAGAGGTTGACGGCAATCCAGCAGCCAGCTAGCTTTCGGTCAGACCAACGGGAGACGGATTGATATGAATGAATCACCAAACTAACCTGGATTACTCGCTCCATTATATAGTCTTTGTCATTGACAGGCTCCCCTGTTGCTGCGTTCTTAACGACATCCACAAGGGTTCGGACATCGCTGAGATCGACATGGCCCAGGTCCTTAACAACGCCGGTTTGAGTAGCTTCTGTGATATATGTGCCATCACCAGTGGCGGTTGGTAAGGGACGAAGCGATGCAGAAACCACGTGTTCCAGCTGAGAAATGGTGTTTCCTAGTCCATTGAGGACTGATGTCTTTTTCTGCTCGGCCATCGATGCCTTATTCTTCAACCTTTCTTCTCTCTCGAACTTCAACAGAGTCCAAAATATAACACACAGACTACAAAATGGAAGTATACAAAGCCAATTCAAGGCTAGGGATATTTAACGTTAGTGCCATTTCAGAAAATAAAGAAGAGGTAAAGTTTATAACTTGTGGTGGTGATGCATACGGTAGTTTGATCACAGCAAGAGCCGGTAGCGGAAATGATGATGTCGTCTGTGGCGGCAGGGCTCAAATAAAAGTACACCAAAACCACCAGTAGGGAATGGAAGTAAAAAATATAAAAATGTCAGAAAAGCAGGTGCAATAATAATTTAGTTTACATAATTCGGGAAGAAGAAAATCAGGATTTTAAGAGGAGAAGTCTGGACGTGTGGCCAGTTCTTATAGTCGGCATGGGAGGAGGACCACCTCGCGGGCTCTACTCGAGGCAATGCCTCCCGACGGGGGGTTAGATGGGTGCGGCTGAAGCGCGAAAACCTGTCCAAGCCACGGTGCCAATTGTGATGGTGATCGAAGAGCTGAAAAACACATAAACTAATCCTAGGCGAGCATCAGCATGGCTACTTAGTACCTCCTCCCATTTTTCCTAAACAAGAATGCCCCACATACTAATTAGCTTACATATTTAATCATCGTGGTTCGTCTACAGGTTTCGCATCTGGATGTTGAAAACTTGGGAATCAGGGTAAGTCCAAATTCATTAAAGCCTGACGAGAAAGTCAATGGAGTCATCGACACGAGTCAGCACTTGCCCTCGGAGGATGCTGATCGAGCGAGCGCGTTGCGGTAGAACATCATAGGTGGGCAAGCAGGGGATCTTCTCAGAGCCTAGGACGCCCAGTGAGACCATGAACAATTCGTTAACTTGGAGCCTGGACGGACTGACGCGTTTACTGATTGGCGGCAAGTCGGAGCTTCAATTCCACATGCAACAGTGAAACTGTCAGGCTAACGGGCTCCCCGATGATGGTTCCGTATACTCCGTACTCTGGGGCAGATGCAATGCAGATGTCATCCCGGCCAGCCGTTTTGGATTTCTTTTCTTTTTGCTGTTGGGGAAAAAAATACAATCTTTTTGTTCCTGCTTCTTTGCTCCCCCCCTTTTTTTCCTGCATTTCTAACTATTCCTTGCTGGAGAATCCGCCCTGACAGCCTCGCAAGAACGAGGCCGGCTCCAGCTGGAAACTACCTGGTAGACTAGCTGCATACCAGGTTGACGGACCAGTGAGGAGCTGAACATTTGGGATGGTGGCATGTCATTCAGAATTAATCCCACTTGGCAAGAGACTTGGGACGAATCGCGAGGCTGAAGCAGAGTCAAACGTCGCCCTGGCTGGATAAGGCCCGAACCGGGGTCTAGACTTCTGTCAGCAACATTATTATTGTCGTTATCCATTTATCATGAAGGGAACAATCATATTCAGATCAACAAAAATCCACTCCGAGAGTAATTTGTCTTTGTTGGGATTCACGTGACCATGCAGCCGAGGACTTGCGTTTTTGGGATTACGGCATTTGATGCTGATACTCCGAGAGGACCGCCGAGACTTGTTTTTAGGTCTTCCGTGCTCATTTCCCAACCATCCCCACGATCAAGTTCCAAGGACTGATTGTTGTCCTGTTCTGCATCTTCTAGGCCGATATCTACTCTCACATCATCTATTATCTCGCATATTTATCGCCTGGTTTCATTTGCAATGGCTCCTGCTACGATCACAGTGCTTGTTGAGTCACGGGGTAAGGCTTTCACTTTTGCCGGCGCCTGTCTCACAGTAAAGCCACGGTTGAAACTGACTGTACGCAATAGGGAAGCCTATCAAGAAGCTCCCCAAAGAAGTTCGCATCGCTTCCAATGCGCCAGCACAGGAGCTCTACAGCGCCGTCGCTGAAGCCTCGGCCTTCTCCATCCATCGCCTCAGAATCACGAAGGGGGCGGATCGGAGCTTGGTTCCAAACTCGAGAGAGGCCACTATTGATGGAACTGGGCTGAGAGACCAGAGTGTGGTCCATGTCAAGGACCTGGGTATGTACCCGAACGCACATATGGCAACCACCACCACTGCTGCTCTTGGCCACTAACTGCTTGCTTGTCTTGCAATACTCCAGGCCCCCAAATCGGATGGCGCACTGTATTCATCATCGAATATCTTGGTCCACTTTTGATTCCTGCCCTGTTCCTCTTCCCTCTTCGACCTTACCTCTACTATAATTTCGACACCATCACGGCCCCTACCGACCTCCAGCTCCTGGTATGCGGCCTACTGACCGCCCACTTCCTGAAGCGTGAATATGAAACGGTGTTCGTCCACCGCTTCAGCAATGCCACAATGCCAGCGCGCAACATCGTTAAAAACAGCGGTCACTACTGGATCCTCGCAGGCTTCAACATTGCATACTGGGTTTTCCGCCCCGACGCAACTGCAGCAATCACGGAGCCCAACCCCTCTCTCCTCTATGCTGGACTTGCCCTGTTCATCTTCGGAGAGCTGGCCAACTTCAATTCTCACCTGGTACTTCGCGATCTTCGTCGTCCTGGTACCACGGACAGGGGTATCCCGACCGGATTTGGATTTAGCCTGGTGACTTGCCCTAACTACTTGTTCGAGTGCATTGCCTGGTTTGGTATCTACTTGGTCAGCGGGCTGAGCTGGAGTGTTCTGTTCTTCCTTTTTGTTGGTGGTGCGCAGATGCTTAGCTGGGCATCCAAGAAAGAGCGTCGCTACCGTAAGGAATTCGGTGATAAGTACAAGCGTAAGCGCTTTGTCATGCTTCCTGGCTTGTTCTAGAGGCGTAGCTGGAGTGGGTGTGCTCACGACTAGCCTTTTGCTGGAGAGCGCACTCATTGGAATGGAAGGTGTGGGATAAATCCTGCATGTTCGAGGATGGTTGATATCTACGCGGCGATTCCCGGTTATCAGGGATACACCACTACAATGATGGTATGAGTACGCAATTTATTGAACGGGTATTTTATTGGGGATCAAATTCGGAATTGCCGCTTTACCGTTATATTCATTCAACACCAGTAATCCGATAGAAGCGCTCTCTATGGAAGTCATTCCTTGGACGCCAAAACACCAATTGCACCCAACGTTCACCATCAAATCCCATGGAACAAACGCAACGTCCCTGACAAGAAGAAAGAAAGAAAAAGATATGGCCAAAATGGCTCATCGAGGACCCATTTAGATCAGAGTCACTCAGTCTTCAATCTCTTAACCCATAGATTGTAGTATAGGTTTAATTCCTTCTCGCAACTCCGCCGGGAATCGGTATCACATCCAGGGAAGCGGATAACTAAATCTCCATCCTTATATGTTCCATCCACTGCGGCACCAGAGGAATCCTTGCTGTAAGCGTTAATTACCCGCTGAGGAATCAAAGCTAACCGGGCTAGAACCGTCGGGTGCCATTGGACAATATGATCCTGATAAGATGACTAGGTTAGTTACACCACAGCTTTCTAATAATGTAGAAGTTTATTATGGTGAGGAGATTGCTAGCAGCGTACCAAGGTATGTGTCTCTGCCTTCGCGAAGTTATAACTCCGATACAGCGGATCGAACCATGTATCGAGGAAGAAGCGGGCAAAATCTCCCTGACGAAGGATGAAACTCCCGGGGTTCAGATCCTCCGCGTCAGCGGTAATCATCAGATCGATATCCTCAGAGTGCAGATGTGAGAAGGTCTTGATGATGCTGTCCGGAGGCACGACGGGGACATCCTTGAGCATGAGGGATTCGAGTCGGTTTTTGTCTAGGAGATGGGTCTCGAGGGGCTTGTTTGGGCTCATGAATAGGGCGTGGGCCTCAAGGTGGAAGAAGTATGTTGAGTGAGGATGCGACGCCATCGCATGGCGGACGGCGGGGACGATTCCCCAGGTCCGTGGGGCAGTCCCTATGGCAGTATCGTAGTCGGCTAGGTTGGCGAAGAAGTTTGTATACCCTGTATATTTGGAAATGGCAATTGGTCAAACGAACCCCGTTGTATACATAACCATAATTTCGTGGAAGGGAGAGTTCACTCACCATGTCTCCGGGCGTAGTCTTCTCGATTCCTGATAATCTTCTGCAGATAGCCGTCGCCGTAGAGTGCATGGTCGAGGATGGTCACGATAACAACACTCGGGGTTCCTATAGGTACCGCTGCGGTGCCTGTGCTGGAATAGAAGAGTTGCGATAGCAGGAAAAAGATGGCTAAGAGGGAGATACCAAGGATTGCGGCGGCTTTAAGCTGTTTGCGACGGTGAAGCGAGAGGCGGGAAGAGTGACCGTAGGGAGGAGCAATAGGGCTCTTCCGGGGAGGTAGAGCAAAGTGCATTTTTAACGGATTGTCAATGAACCATTTCTTCGGTTTCTCTTTGTGATACTTTTCAAGAGAAGCAGCTATCGAATTGGTGGTGAAACCTACTGCTTGGATATTCTGCCGGATGCGGACGATCTAGGCGGGTCAGGATCATCATTGGACCGAGGCCAGTAGTAGGGCCTTGTGTGATTCATCAATTTTAGCAAATTTGAATGTATATCTGTGAATATTCGGTAGCATTGACAGGATAAAGTATGATCTAGTAGAGTATAATTACACCGAAGAGGGGGATAAGAAAGAATGGGAAAATAGTCATGCAAAAACCTGCAACAATTTTCAACTCCCATGGGTTTGATCACCAGAATTCAAGCAACCATCATAATAATAATACAAAGCACATATCCACTGGCCGATCGCTTGCGAAAGATCCAACTCACAGCTTTCCAACTAGTATAATTTCTCGTTGTAGATCGGCTTGGTGGCTTCCTTGATGTTGGTCTGCTCCTCCACTTGCGCCTTGAGCTCGGTCTCCTTCTGTTTCACCCACTCCTCAAACGATGGGGGCTCGGGCAGTCCTAGTTGTTTCCGTTCTTGTCGGAATTGTTCCTGGATCTTGGGCGTCTGCATCACTTTCCATCGTAGCTCCCAGCCGAAGACTCCCAGTTCCTTAATCCGCGCTGGTCGATCGTCTAATAGGTACTTGTCCAGACCTCCCGACTTCCAGATCGTTCGCAAGGCCTTCCTCGTGACCTTGATATACAGGTGTTCTTCCAATGCTTCGCTCCAGAGCTTCTTTCTTCGGACATTGGGCTTCCAGAATCGTCGTGTCTTGCCCTCGTTTTTGCCCTTGGAGATTTTGTTTCCGAATTGGATCATTGCGCCGCCATACAGTCCGGAGTTGGACTGCTTGAAGATATAATTCGGGCCGTAAGGATACGGAGGAATGTAGTCTGGTAGTTGTTTCGTCTTCTGAACGGCGTGTGTTGTAGAAAAGGACCTCTTCGGCGCGGTTAACGACAGGTTCCGGAATGCCGTGGAGAGGGAGAAAGGAAGAGACATGGTGGACCGATTCGACAAGCCCGCCATTTCCGTAAATTAATATCTAGCGGGACTATCCACCATACCAGGTCAGAGAAGGACGTGAGATGTGTATAGAGCTGAGGGCGTCAAATGGTGGCCTTGGAATGATTATCAGCGGGAGTGGTTTTGGTGGAAGAATTTGGGGGTTGGGCTCACCGCCTTGGCACAATGATGAACGGATTTCAGCAACAGAGCTCTCTCTCTGCTTTCCAGTATCCGCCAGCCTTCTCTTCTTCACCTCTCCCCACCTTTTATCCACTCTGGTTTTTCCTTTTCGCTATTCGGACGTGTCAGCTCTCAATTGATTGTGTCCTCGACTCTCCTACTTCCTTTGCTACCTTCAGACTAGGGTCGCAATCCCTTCTTCACCATGGTGCAGATCAGTGAAGTCAAGGGCAATTCGCGCGAAAACCGGACAGCTGCCCATACGCATATTAAGGGCCTTGGATTACGTCCAGATGGTAATGCCGAGCCGTCCAGCGATGGTTTTGTCGGCCAGGCCGCTGCCCGTGAGGTGCGCGAAGCTTTTTTCTCTCTCAGACAACTCTTCTTTCATTTCCACTTAACGAATAGAAGGAGAGATAAGGATCAGTAGGCTAACCGGTCGGATCTCTCGAGCAGGCATGCGGTGTCGTGGTGGATCTAATCAAGGCGAAGAAGATGGCCGGACGAGCCGTTCTCCTAGCTGGTGGCCCAGGGACCGGAAAGACAGCTTTGGCGCTTGCGGTATCACAGGAACTAGGAACTAAGGTGCCATTCTGTCCGATTGTTGGCAGCGAAATCTACTCTGCAGAAGTCAAGAAAACCGAAGCTTTAATGGAGAACTTCCGCAGAGCGATCGGTTCGTAGTCCACCAGATCCCGAGACGCCCCCCAGTGCCCAAAGATCCTAACTTTCCGTCGTTTCTATCCAGGTCTTCGTGTACGGGAAACTAAGGAAGTATATGAGGGTGAGGTGACGGAATTGACGCCCGAGGAAACCGAAAACCCATTGGGAGGCTATGGCCGCACGATCAGCCATTTAATTATCGGATTAAAATCAGCGAAAGGCACCAAGAAACTACGCCTAGACCCCAGCATCTACGAAGCGATCCAAAAAGAGCGAGTGACTGTGGGAGATGTCATCTACATCGAGGCCAATACCGGAGCCTGCAAGCGAGTAGGTCGATCCGACGCCTATGCGACCGAGTTTGATCTCGAGGCGGAAGAATACGTTCCAGTCCCCAAAGGCGAAGTGCACAAAAAGAAGGAAATCGTACAAGATGTGACACTACATGATCTTGATATCGCCAACGCCCGGCCACAGGGTGGACAGGATGTGATGAGTATGATGGGACAACTCATGAAGCCCAAGAAAACCGAAATCACCGATAAGCTACGCCAGGAGATCAACAAAGTGGTCAACCGCTACATTGACCAGGGTGTTGCCGAACTGGTCCCTGGAGTTCTCTTCATTGATGAGGTATGTTTCCGCTTCTCTCTTTTCTTCCTTCTAATCCGCCCTCACCCTCCTCTAACAATCGCAAACTTTCTAGGTTCATATGCTGGATATCGAATGCTTCACATACTTGAACCGTGCTCTCGAATCCACCATCTCCCCTATAGTTATCCTTGCCTCAAACCGCGGCCATACCGTGATCCGCGGCACTGACGACGTTGCTGCTGCCCATGGAATCCCCCCCGACCTCCTCGCCCGTCTCCTCATCATTCCAACCCACCCCTACTCCCCCGACGAGATCAAGACCATCATCCGCTTGCGCGCCAAGACAGAAGGCCTCAACATCACTGATCCGGCCCTGGATAAGGTTGCAGAACATGGCAACAAGGTCAGCTTACGATATGCCCTGCAATTGCTCACTCCAGCCAGCATCCTCGCTCGCGTAAATGGGCGACCAGGAGGAATCGAGGAAGCCGATGTGGCCGAGTGTGAGGATCTCTTCCTGGACGCGAAGCGGAGCGCGAACATCGTCAGCCAGGATAGCGATAAGTTCCTCGTCTAGATGATCAGGAATTCTTCGGAATGTGGACTCAGTATGGTCTTTTGCTTCGGGTTTCGCATAGAAAACAAGAAATCCCCACGGGGAAAAGGATATAAACCTTGAACAATTACAAAAACGGAGCAAGCGGAGACGGGGCCGACAAATTTCCGGTATGTATACCATGTCTTATGTGCTACTAGTAATTGGGGTTATATTTGTATTGGGAAGGCGAACGCTTCTATTTTAGAAACCCTTTTACGTTAATGTCAATTATGCTCTTACTTCTTCGAAGGAAAAATATTTTTATATGCTTAATAAACAGTAAATGGAATCGCCTAGCATGCAAATGTTGTCAGACCCTGTTCAATCCCAGCACTCAGGCTGTGTTGATTGCCCTGGAAAAGATCATACGAGCTCTAGTCTTCGATCCAGGGGTATGAAGCCGACCTATTAGGATCAAAAAAATCTCTAATACGAGAACAAAGACACGGATCGCGTGAAGCACCGTCCGTATAAGAATATCTCGTACTCGTACGGTTTGAGCTGGAGACTCGGTGGAGTCCAGTGGATGACGGTGGAATTCCACCTTGAACGGGACTTGAGCCCCAAGGCCTTCGACAGCCATGCGAAGACCGGAGGTTAGAGCATCTTCAAGGAGCCCACGACCAGTCCAGCAGAAGCCATAGCTCAGGCCATGTTTGTTCTGGATCGAGGGAAGAAGGGCCTGGCCGCAAAGGGATGAGACACTTGGCTCGGGCTCGGTAAACTCCCATATTCCCTGTACGAGGCTGGGGTGAAGAGGTTCGAGTGGGTTGAAAGTGATGAATACGCGACCGGAGAGGGAGGTTGGGATGTCCTGAAGGACGTTGATATTGTATCTTAAACAGGACTTGGGAGGACTAAGGCCTTGCTGAGAGGGGCTATTGGGTGCAATGATGTAATTACAAGCAAGAGGACGGCGCATCTCTGATGTGGGCTGGTTGGCGATATTTTAGTGACGGGTTTGAGTGGCAGTTGCCCAGGAACGCAGAGCGTGATACTTACCAGATTATCTGAATGGAGAACGGCGATATTCCTTGTAAAGCCGAGATACTGAAGGACTTTCTGCTCATCCACACCTGCGGTCGAGCCCAATATCCGCATAATTTCATGCCCATCCACAGTAAAAATAATATGATCGAAAAGTAACTCCCGTCCATCTGATGTGATAAGGCCGTACTGGTCTTTGGAAGCCCGCGTTATTGCATTCACCTTGGCCTCTAGGTGTACCTTCTCGGAAGGAAAATCCCTCGTCATAGTTTCTACGACATATTTTACCCCTGTGTCGATTCGCATCCATTTGGGCATTGTTTTGCAACTGTAGCTAAGTCGATGGTCACTCAAGCATCGTACAAGAGCCCTAACAGGGAAGCGGGGGAGAAATCTTCCTGCATTTGTCCTCCACAACATAGATAGCAAGGGGGCCAGGTACTTGTCTCGAAAGCTGTCAGAGTAACCTTCCTCCGGGAGATACGTATGTGTCAAAGATAGCTCTTGGGCGTCGTCAGATCCGGAAATATGGGGTTCGTCGATTGGTACACCCGCAGCCAGATATCTCAGACAGATCGCGTCTAACAAGATGCGCAGGGCTTCTCTGCTGCACAGGAGCTGTGGACGGAGAAGAACGCTCTTCAAAATGCTACTATACCATTTGAGAGTATTAACCCCGTCTGACACCCCGAACGAGAACGGAATAGCAGAAGTAGAAATTCCCAGGTATGAGAGAAGCGCGAGTAAATTAGCTAGACAGAAGCGTCAGTCCTGCAGGCAATGTTGTCATGGAATGGCACTGACGGCAAGCTTCGGGGTTGAATAAGGGTAGCTCTGTATTCACTTTGACTTGATTGCCGTTATTCTCAAACGGCAAAGTCTTGATATGTCCACCTAGAGTGGGAGAGGCCTCAAATAAATGAACGTCATGAGCCGAGTTCTGCAAGGCCCAGAATGAGCTTATCCCACTGAACCCTCCTCCTACAATGGCAACTCGTTTGGGCTGAGAGAGCGACATGAGAGTCGTGGCTTTTAGTATCCCAAGGACACTAGTCAATCAGGTAAATTGACAAGGGTAACGGAGAAAAAAAGCCCCTCAGTAACGAGTAGCTATAGTTGCCAGCTGGTTTCACTCCACATTGACAGGAGTTGCCCTCCCGATTTCCATATGAAGTACATACGAGAACAATAAGCCCGGGTCAGAATGTAAAATAGAAAGTTAAACTTGAGAAACAAAGACGAAGGGCTGAGTAGACCCCCTAAGTCATCAGCGTCTGTGTTGGGGGGTGAGCTGCACGGATGCTGACTAGTAGCATGTCAGGGTGCAATGTGATCATATCAGATGATGGATGGAAAGGAGGGGATTAAAATGCTGAACGGGGCCTGAGATCAGTCTAGAAGGATACCGTAAGAAGAAAATGTTAATGATAATAACGAACGGCAATAATTCCGATGAAAAAGACCCTGTCGATCCACTTGCGAGAGGAAGAAAGAGCGTTACTTTTCGGTCATCAGAGCAAGTCAATCAAATAGGATTGATTGAAACAATGGACCGAATTTCCCCACAATTTCTGTCTCTAGATCGGTCGTTATCATGTCCGACTCACCATGAGCTGGATTTGATAATTCCTGGTTTCAAATATTCCAGCTCAAGAGTTTGACAGGAGTAAGAGATACCGATAATTAACTCCTCTCGATTGCACAGTCAACAATCCCCCGTCGTTTTGTAGTTGCTCTTGATGCTCCGCGGGCCAAAAGTGGAAAACGGAAACCGCCGATCACGTGGCGATCATCCAGCATTCAACCGTCCCGCAGGCAGGCGGCAGCCTCACCGTTTACTACTATCGCCATTATTTCCATCTCTCTCTCTCTTTCTCGTAGCATCGAAATCTCCTCGGCATACTCTACCGATCCATCTCACACTACGGTATCCCAAATTATACCCGTGCATACATCCCGCCCAAATCCCACCGTTGAGTCCAACCACCGTCATCATTTGATATCCCAGTCTCCCTCCTCTCATCAACGAACCCGAGGTCGACACTTCGACTCGAAAGCCACCTCCTTTTCTCTCACTTCTACGCCTTTCGACCTCCTGATTACCATGCCGAACCCCTTGGATACCGATGCCGGCTCTGAGCTGTTTTCCAGCTACGAGACCGAGCTGAAGCTCGTCCAGGCAGATCTAACCCAGAAGTTGGACCAAATCTCCGAATCAAGCGGAGAGCAGCGGAAATCGGTCATCAGGCAGGCAGAGCGGGCAGTAGATGAAGCGACTGAGCTGGTTCGTTAAATTCTTCTATCTTTCGAGCCAGCCTGACGTTGTAGCTAACCTGACCCTCGCAGCTGGATCAAATGCGCATGGAGAAGCAGAATATCCCGTCTGCTGCACGCTCCAAAGTCAATATCCGCTTCCGCAACTATTCCAGTGACATCGACGAGGCGAAACGCAAATTGAAGTCGCTCTCCGACGACCGGAAAGCACTCTTCGGCGACCGGTACACCGACGACCCACAGGATGAACAGCTCGAGCAGAGGCAACAACTACTGTCCGGAACAGAGCGTCTGGAACGCAGTTCCGCCCGGCTACAGGAAAGTCAACGTATCGCTTTGGAAACGGAAGATATTGGTCGCAACACCTTGGCGGATTTGCACCAGCAGCGTGAGACCATCCAGCATACTCATTCAAGGCTGCAACAGAGTGAGGGATATGTGGATACAAGTATCAAGACTCTCAGGGGTATGGCCCGTAGGTACAGTCTCCCTTATATTTCTGGCACTGATAAATCCCGCTATTTCACGATGGTTATTTTGTTGGCCATCGGTCGCTAATATGGCTTCGAATACAGGATGGCTACCAATCGGGTAATCACGATCGCCATTATTACCGTTTTGATTTTGTTGATCTTCGCTGTTATCTACAGCAAGTTCAGTTGAGCGTCAGGTTTCTAGCGGGCGTTGGTTTTACTTGGGTTTTCTTATATTTGTCCCTCTTTTCTGTTCATGACATACTACCGCACGTTGTATGATAGCACTCCTCGAGCTTTGTCAAGACTATATAAATTTTACTAATACTGGAATTATGCCAAATAAACCATTGAATCTTTTCGATTCTAGCCATCAACTTGGTAAAATAAAAGGTCCCCCGATAGTAGTTTAGGGAACCAGGTATCATAAATAAAACAAGCACCAGCGCCAAAGGCCCACGGCCAACCTATTTAAGGAAAGAATTGTAAGATCTGAGGTCATCAATTCATAATGCGCATAGCCCCAAATGCAACATTAACCACCACACCGACAAACACCGCCAATCCCTTCCGCCAACTCCAAACTCCCTCCTCGCGCCTCAACCACATCGCACAACCCACGGGCCAGAAGAACCCCATCACAGCACCCCAAAGCATATCATCAATTGCGCCTCTTGACCCCGTCCCAAACCCCCCATCGTCATCCGTAAATGAGACCCCCTCTCCACCCCCGACAGTTCCCGCCGCCATGGCTGACGACCCCTCGTCCATCCACCGGTCCTCCAGCTCCCGCAGCTCCGCCCCACTAGGCATCGTATCCGGCGTCCGCGATACAGACTGAATAGCCATGAACTGTGATCGCAGCGCGGTGACCTCCGCCTGCGTAAACCCGGCCGAGAGCAGACGGTCGAATCCGCGCGGGGCCGGAGTCGTAGATGATTGCGCAAGCGACGAGGATTGTTGTTCGCGGTGTTTCTGGGTAGTTCCATGCTCCGACCCTTGCTGCTGTTGCCTTTGCTGGAGTGTTGATGCGACGGCGGCTTCCGCGGCGAGGTCTGCGGCGCTCAGGACGATGTCACCAATGGAACAATGCACGTAGAGACGGGGTGGCTCCCGGACGGGAGTCTTGCCCTTGTCTTTGGATCTTTGTTTGCTATTCAGATCATCTTCGGGGCCGTTCGTGGAGTCCGTCCTTGCTGGTGATCTGGGGGGGCGTGGAGATGAGGGCGGGGCCGGGGGTAATTTGAGGGAGACGAAGAGAGGGGTGGCATCGTCGAGACCACGACCGGCGTAGATTAGACGGAGACGGTGGGAGGAAAGAGTGGATGGGAGACGGGCGCGTATTAATTGCTTGAGGCCCGCGGCTGTGGTGGTGTCAGGAGACTCGACATCGAGACGGAGATCTGGTATTGAGGCTGAGAAACGGATGGTGAGGAAGAGGGGGTTGGCTGCGGGGAAGGGATTGGGGGGTAAGGAATTAGACAGTGTGGTCATTGCTCATTAAGGTAGATTGTCTGGGGAGTAGCAGATGGTGTTATTTTCGGGTCAAATAATTCGTGAGACACTGGTCAAATAGGAGGATTATAGTCCATGTTCTGATTCTTGTCAGGTTGATATCCTGGTGTTGTGGAGGTGGGAGATGCGGAGGATGATGCGTGAGGCCGCCGACGAAGAGTGTTGCCTTGACAATTTGATACCACGTGATATAAGATATCCCCCATAGGTGCCTCACAGCAATCAGATTTCTACAGTATCCCAGGAAATCATAATGACAATCTATAGTTCTTTCTAGTATCAGCCCGCGAAAATTACCAACTGTTGGCCAGTCACCGAGGTCGATGTCGAACCGTGTCAACCCACCCAAACGTCATGGCGGGAAACTATGGACTCCCCCAATCGAAAAACCGATATTGAAGCAAAGTCACCGCTATTCACAGTATTCAAACTTTTTTAATCTCACTAGGTTGATCGGGTCCATATTAGTCAAAAGTGATTTAGGGTAGGATGTTATTTGAAATATTTCATGGTCCATTTATGTCGTTGCCATTGAACCCTAGACATAAAGCGGTTCATGGATAGGTTTTCAAGTACAGCATGCAATTATACATGTACAATAACTGGGATAGTAATCCCGGGAATCAAATCAATGTGTTTAACAAGGTAGGAAAGACAATCCAAGAATAATCCGCCAAAACGCCCATCCGATGCATCGAGAAACAAGACTCCGATAAATTTGAATAAAGAAATGGGTACAAAACGAAGGTCTTCAAGGTAGGCAAGGGCAGGGTTACACCATAAAGGATTCACCACATCCACATTGTTCCTCTGTTAAAAAAGGCGTTAGCAGCTTGGCTCCAAAGTATTCGACTGGGATACCCGAGGTCTACTTACTGATATTGGGATTCCGGAAAACGAATCTTGTGCTCAGCTTATCTTCCTGCCAGTCCATTTCACTCCCAATGATACTGAATAGAGCCTTGCTGTCAATCAGAACCTTAACACCGTCCTGCTCCACCACCTCATCGAAGGCACCAGGCTTTTCGACATATTCGAGGTGGTAAGCGAGACCGGAGCAGCCACGATTTTTGACTCCAACACGGATCAACTTCGGCTCTGGCTGTGATAAAAGCTTGCGAAGCTGCTCGATCGCAACAGGGGTCACCTTCATCGCCGCCTTGCGAGCTCGTAGCTTTCTTCGTGGCTTTTCAGTGGGCTTCGAGGCGACTGGTGTTGACTCGACCGGCTTTGGCTTCTGGTTTTCAGCTTCTCCGACGAATGTCCTGGGGGTGGAATTCTGCTTCTCCGAGGGCTTGTGGGATGGTATTTCTCGGGGCAGGGTAAAGTCGGCGGCGATGGAGGAGTCCTTCATTCCGGGGTTCGGCGTGAGAGGAAAGGAAGTCGGTAAAGTATGGGGGCGGTATGCAGAAGCTGTTTGCATATCCCGCTTCGACGAAGACCGGTATGCGTTTCCATAGGATGAGAACAGGCGACATTGCGGTGCAGCGTAAATGCTGGATGACTGTTTCATCCAGCGAAGGGCCATAGCGGATGATGTCACCGGAGAGTTCATGCTGGTTCGGCAAAGAGACATCATGAAGGTAGAGGATAAAAAGACGATAAGGCAAAACGATCTATATCAGATGTCAAGGCTGTCTATCAGGTATTCATGTGGTCTATCGTGGTGTCGTAGGTGAGAGAGAAGGATAGAAGTGACTCGGCGATTCGCAGAGGTTCTCTTGTTTTGGAGGTGGAAGAAGAAACTTGCCTCCAGGTGAGCCGGCGGCGGATCGGTTAAAACGGGGGAGACCGCCAGGGCAAGGTCTCCGGCAAGCCAATCACCATCAAGGTGTTTCTACACATTCGTGGTGCCACTGTATCTCCTGATCGCTGACCCCGACCTTGAATTCTTCCCGAAGTAAACTTTCAGGACGGAGATTAATGAGACGAGAATTTCACTTAATAATTTATATTTTGATTCGTTAATTCTTGACTATTAGGCCCTATATGAGCACTCCTTCGAAGAGTTTCTTTGTGTCGGGAAATCAAGGAGAACTCGGGGCGATCACTGAATTAATAATTTTTCTAGTGCCTGAGGCATCAGGAAAGGCAGGCGCTGGTCAGCTGACGTGGTATTCATGACTAAGCTGCCTGATGAAATGTGGCCCCTCAGAATGTGGCTCGTGTCTACCTTACGCCATGTGTGTGGCTAGTGGAGTCTGCCCAGAAAGGCAGCCAAAACGCAGGTCACATGTGGCAGTTATGATTGTGATGAACAAAAGGATTTGACCAAATATTGCACAACAACCACATAGAATGGGGATGGATAGGGATAACTCATCCATCATCTTGTCTTGAATTATCCTTCCCTGTTGTTTGACCCTTGTCCTCTAGCTTCTGCCATGCTCATGGTAGTCCCCGACTAAACGCCATGGAATCCCCCTTAACTCAGCAAAGTAGACCTGAAACTTTCAAGCCTAAAATCGTGCAACTATACGAAAATTTGTTCCAAGTACTACCGCATATGGTCCGGTCTCAATGGATATAACGCTAACTTCTCTGTAGAATTCTGATTACTCCGATCCCGCAGAGGGATTTTGGAGGGAATTTTTTCTCTTGCCGCCTGATCGAGCGCGGCTGCAATCCATCCTAGAGGGTCTCGGTCCTGACGAGACACTCAGCCTGCAATCCCAAACCCAACAACTCTTTACTCGGGGAATCCGTGAAGCTGCCTCGGGATCTAGCCCCGTAGATTCTTACGCACTCGAGGTGAGTACTTCAGCATGGGTAACTTCATTTCAGTTTCTAAGTATGGGTGTAGACCTTGACGGTCTTTCTAGCCTGTGTTTTGAAGAAGAAGTACACCAACCCCAGCTCCGATGTCATCACTATTCTAGCTGGTCTCGATAATGTAGACCACGTTATCTCAAATTTTGTTGCTGTCTTAGACGGCATAATCCGCAGCGGTAACACCTGTGAGTGAACATTCGGATTGAATGTCACTGAGTGCGTACACTGATCTCCTCAAGTTGATATCCGATTCAAGGCGATTCGAGCAGCAATCGCAATCACTAGTGGGGCATATAAGACGAGCCTAATCTCTTACTTCACACACCGAGACTTGTTCCCATCTATTATGAAAGTTTGTCTCCCAGCTCAATTCCCGCTCTCCTCATTGCTACAAAGGAAACTAACTGATACACGATGCAAGCTCGTGCACGAGTCGGAATCACCGATTCAAGTATTTGAACCCTTTTTGCTCCTAGGGCTGCTGGCCAACTACAACAAATTTGAATTCCAAAACCCATATCAGCTGCGTCTCGATGATTTCGTAAACGAGTCCAGCATCCAGAAAATCGTCAGGGGAGTTGGCGTCTCTTGTGGGGCCCTGAGAAATGGCTATGTTGCTGTACAGGATGATTCCCCCGAGGGCTGGTCCCTGATTGGCACTCTGATCTACTTTGGGCTGGGAGTGCTTGCCCCGAGTAAAAGAGAGCGAACAACCGCCCCAACTGCTGAAGAGGCAAAGGACATGTTTGCTGCTCTGTAAGTCTCATTAGTATGCTTTGGGATCCAAAAGTTACATTTGACTTACACAATCAGACCAGCTCAGCAGGCGGCCATCCTCTTAGCCACGTACGATTTCACCAACGCAAATAAGCTCTTTGGATATCATTTGATCAATGCTACTCCCGACAAGGATAACGAAGAGTCCCCATTTTCAAGCTTCCTGTCTGTGACTTCATATCTGCTCCAACATGCCTATCGGTCACCAAGGATTTCACATTATGCAGAACTCAACCTTTTCACTCTGCGTATTCTTTTCGAGGATTCCACCTCCTGCAAGCAGCTTTGCGGTGAGGAGAGCAAGAGGAAAGTTCGACTTTGTCGGCAAAGACAACCCTATCTTCCCCTTGTCACAGGAGACCGAGTCCTTGCAACTGCTGTTTTTGACATCCTGGTTGACGCTATTTCTCACAACCTCCGACGCCGTCTTGATGTCCATCTTTACAGGTACCTATTCTCCATTCATAGCCCCCTTTTATCCTATCTTGACAACTAACAACAATATGTCCTCCGTAGTCACACAATTGCGATACTCCTCCGTATCCTAACATACCTTTCCATGAACAAAATCCGACTAAACTACCACTGGTCAGAGCTCTGGCGCACGTTACTCTCCCTGATGCGCTTCCTAACCACCTACGCTTCCGACCTGTCCAGCAACCCGTACATCAACACACTTACCACGTCTCTGGTCGACCTGGTTGCATTCTGTGTCTCCTCTGGCGACACCTTCCTACCCGATCCATCCTCCTACGACGACCTCTTCTACAAGTTAGTCGAAACAGGACCGATCCTCGTCAAATTCCGTGACGCATACTCCCTCAAGCCTCCAAATTCCTCATCTAAGCCCGCCGACTCCACAAAAGACATTCATTTCGCTGCTGTCGAAACGCTCATATCCGTCTCCACACATTTCTACACCCTTCTTTTCAACCCAGAAAAGGACGCTGGTGTCAACCCCGATGGCGAGTCTGGAGGCCCAGCTCCGATCCCGGCTGTCCAGAAGAAAAACCTCAGCCCCCGTGAAGTTCACCGCATCATCAAGCAAGGATATGATACCTTAAGCATTCAGCCTCCCGACGGCTTGAGTGCGTGGACAAGATATCGTGAGACAGACTGGAAGACAGAGTTGAAGCGTGCCGCCAGGTGTGCTGTTGATGACGCTAGGCAGTTAGTCGTGTAGCTGCGTGTCCCTCTCTCCGTCCCCGCCCGCTTCTTTTTTTCAAATTTTTTTCTTTTTGCCCTGTTTCGTCCAATACTAGTTCCAACAGAACTCTTATAGGCAGGTCTAGCCGACTGGCTTGTTTATCATAGTTTTGTTGGGTCTAATAGTAGTAGGTGGCTGTATATGTCATGATGATCTTAATTGGATGAAAACTTGTTTATAGAATGTCAAATATTCCCCAGTTTTTTGTTACCTTACGAGGCCGTTCCCACTGGACCGATCACCCATGAACATAAAGTTTTTAAAATCAGAGAGTAAAATGAGACATCCCCTAGAGCTCAATTTTTCTACCTAATGTTACAGGTAAGATCATTAAGAACGTAATGCGTATTAAACAATTCCATCCTTGTTGCCTTTCTCGCCCACACCCTGTCGCCAATGATTGCAAGAATAAAAAATATAACTGAACAAGGGGATAATAAAAGTAAAGAGGGGATAAGAAAGGGGAGCAGAATCCCGGTGCATAAGGAAGAAGAGGTGCAAGAGAAAAGAAAATCATGATCTGCTAACTTGGTACACTGCCACACTCTCAAACGAGGCGCGAAGTAGCAGTTCCAGGGGTTGGGTTAGGAACACCTCGAGATTTCTCAATGAACTCATTGGTTGCAGTCATGTATCTAGTGGCAAAGTACTGGTTGGAGTTTTTGCTCAACCAGAGAGTGAACTTCGTCAACTCTTCGCGAAGTCTATTAGTGGATTGAAGATCCATGTTTGTTTGCGCAATGAGTTCGGGGATAGTAGCTGTGATTTTATTAGGCGCCTGGCAACTGAGTGACACAACAGAAGTGAACATACCAAAAAGACGAGTCAGATGCTCGGCACCGTAAATGTCAAGGGGCCCTTTATCGGCGAAATCGCCTGATCCAGCCTCCCATTTCCTGCGAAGCAGTCGATACTGCTCGCGTTCGAATCGATAAAGGAGAATCTTATCAAGTGATTTATCAAAGTACTCGCGTACGCCCATAATTACTTCTTCAAGAACGTCCAGATCAGCCGAACCAGTACGCTTCGGCTTCTCCTCTTTCAAGTAGTCATCCAAGATCTGGTTAACCGAGCTCTTGGCTGGCAGCGCCACAACTTGTTGGTTTTTAGTAACATTCTCCCAGTCATCAACCAGGAGAGACTTCAAGTTGTCGGGCATCACGATCCTCACTGAGGGGCGGACATAAAAGCTTTCCTCCTAGTTCCCGAAAAGTTAAATCAACGCTGCAACGGCTCGCGTCGGGTTGAGCTTACCTTCTCAATATCATTATCTCTGGCTCTTTTAGTTCCACGGCCAGGGACAGATGTCTGTCTTTCTTCGCTGCCTCGGGCGGAGCTGCGGTCGGAACCCGCCCTCTTCTTTACAGAGGCTTTGGTTGTTTTCTGACGGAAGGATGCTTCGGCTTCACGACGGAGAGTTGTCGCCAACTCCCTGTTCTCCTCCGTAAATTTACGAAGGCGATCCTGAGGAACCCAGTCATCCCATCTAATTAACGTATAGATAAATGTTAGTAAATTGAATTCCACATAATGATGATCCCCATTCTTCCCGGCCAGCCGTACGAGCACGGCCATGCGGGAGTTAGGGGGTGAAAATGAAATTTTCCCTTCGCGTCATAGCAAAACAAAAATAAGGAAAATGAAAAACGCAACCCATGAAATGTCCCAAAAAATGTTGGCGCAAAGTGATAGGAATAATGACACGGTTATACGTACGTGTTCTTCCAGCCTTTGTAGTGGACTAGGTACTCGTATGGACTTTTACGGTCCTCAGCATTGGTGTGCCTCAGTTCGAGGATCTTGGCCTCATATAAGATTTCATGATGAAAGCAAAGAACTCTTTCATCTTTCTGATAAGTCATCTGGCCTGCCGGCGCCATTTTTGAGATGATAGAAAGAGAAGCGGTTTCAAGGTCTGGCAGAAGCTCTTTGTGGCAAAGGGTCGAATGTAGGCAGAGAGACCAGCAATCTACCTCAAAAGAGCAAGAACTTCCACAAAGGGAGATAAACGAAGTTAATGCAGAAGATAGTGCTCAGTCTGAAGCTGGCAACTATTCCAAGAGCTGAGGCGGCACCAACGGGACGCGAGAGTGTGCGATATTGGAAGCAGAGAGCAAAGATGCAGAAATAACAATAAGAACCGCACAAGTCTCGGTTTTCTTGGTCAAATATAAGAGCCCAAGCTATTCGACTTGCTAGCCTGCCCTCGTTCTCCCAGCAAGTGGTGAATCTGTAGGAGTTCAAGTGTGATAGATGAGGGCAAGAAGAGATATGACACTGAGACGGACAATGGGTTGAATTTTTACCCGCTTAATACACAATCTAGACTTGCCAGTCAAGAAATATCCGAGAGAGATGCAGAGAGGCCTCAAGTTCGGGTGTTGACAAATGGTAAGTGGTGAGGGTGAAAGGGTGAGAGGAAGAGAGAGAGAGAGAATGGAGGCGGAAGAACTACTTTACGCGTGTATCTCGCGAAAAAGGAAAGTCACGAAATGAAACTCCGTTGGCGGAGAGTGCTCCATCCTTCCAACTACTCGCCTTTTTGACATTACAGTTCATCATATTAATTTCATTCTTGCTGTAATTCCTATTCTCCTTCTTTCTTCCGTCTTTCTTCTATAATTTTACTCCAGCAGCCATCTTTCTAATATCGGTCGTCTTTTCTCTCTAACACTAGACGAATCTCCTGTGTTTGCTGCCTCCCAGCCACCAGAAAGGAGGCAACACAGAGACCGAAGTATAAGAATAACACAAACCCCAAACATCAAGGGCCAGCAAGGCGCATCGATTCATAAGTCTAAATATTGTAACTCAAGCGAACTTTTACTTTCGTTCCATTCGATCGAGCTGTCATCCATCATGGCACCTTCCGAGACATCCATTCTAAGCAATTTCCTGCTTTCTCCAGCGTCTTTGCCAACGGTCATGTCCTTGCAGCAATTTACGGAACTCTTTCCGAAGAGATTAAGATCTCATCCCCATATCAGGGTTCTCTACCGCGAGCTGCAACAGCTTCGCGAACAAGATATGGATTTGGTCAATGAAAATATTGACAAAGAAATTCGCCAAGGGGAGAGTCAAAGGTCTGACCTTCGCAAGGCTATCATGAAAACTGGTGTCGATGGCATTACTGCAAATGAACAACGCGAGATGGACATGGATGTCCAGTTGTTCGGACCAACTTCCGTTTCCTCGAGTGACTATCACTCGGTATCTAGTCTTCTATCTGCAATGGAGACAGCTTGTGCAAGCATTGAGCACGAGATCGCTGAGGTGGACAAAGACGCTTCGAATCTCTTATCGGAGCTCAACACCACTGTTGGTGAAATGAGTGATTTACGCTATGGCAAAATGCATGCTAGAACCACCGACGAAGAGGTGGCCAGTGAGACCATTAACGGTCTTAAAAATTTGGAGAATGCATGCTATCGTAAAACCTCTTCGTGATATCATCGAGACGACATCCTCTCTACCGATCCTGGTCTATCGTCACACCAACCTGCAACTTCCATCTCTCGGCTTCCTGAAACACCCACTGTTAGGGCCATTTCAAGGTTTGCCTTAAGGGTTAAGCCCGGGACTTTTACCGTGTTGCTGAGAATAATTGGCTTCTTCAAGCGTACCTAAATTGGTGAGCTTTCAAATTCAGATTCAGGACCCAGCGAGCCACACCAATACTCCAAAGGACAGGCATCCTTCACAGCGTGGGTGCGCGAAGGGAAACTTCTATCGGCCACAAGATCACCTACTTCTTCCTTGATAATTTTCAAATACTAAGGTTAGGCTAGGGTAAATTGGAAGTATAGGAGACTTGTTTTTGTAGGCCGCAAGAGGTGAAAAAGAAGGAAGCAGGGCCTCCGAGCTAGCGCCAACTCGGCGATTTTCTTTTCTTTTTTTTTTCTTTGCTCACATCTCGAAAATACCTTGGTCTAGCCGTTGCATATGAAAGCGGATTCTATTAAGCTGGTTAAGGTGCATTTTACCATCAGTAAATCAAAAGCTCAAAGCAGAAATCCAGGCTTTCTGATGAATCCATCCCAAGATACCAGGCAGAGGCCAATAGTCCAGCAGCCAAAAAACTTCACCCCCTGTAAGACCGCAAGGGACCTTAGCAAAGGAGGCGGTATAGCTCAAGAGCCTGCACACCGCCGTCGTTCAATTCCTCAATGTAGCTCGGACAAATGCCGTGACTGGTTCACCATGACACCATCACAAGCTTATCATATGTGGAGACAGGCACTAAAATAATTCCACCGCGACTTCTCTTTGACACCCTCCGTCAATCGAGTCAATCCTTTTCTATCCACTGACCGTCCTCAATTTCGATCTCGTGCTCTCAAGCTTTCTCGTGCTCGAGTCACGACGCGCCATTGTATCTAGATATTTGTTTGAAATATCCGATAGCCCCCAGAAACCATGCCATCCATCCCCCTCCACCCACACGCGTCCACATCGTCCAACGGCGCTCCGTGGCTACACAATCCTCTCCCCCAACTCCTCCAGACGCCCTCAGGTCTAGCGCTCCTCGAAATACAGGGCACTATCAATGTCCCCTCAGAAAATAATGATGAAAATGATAGCCAGTCCATCGACAATCCACAGAGCGCCTCCTTCTCCCCCTCCCCCGCATTCGAGACCCCAATCGGCAAGCTCATGTTTCCGGACTACTCGCCACAATTCTCCGCACCGGATGACACAAAATGGATGAAGCGGGCCTATTTATACGTAGGAAGATACCAACGAATGACGGGGGAAGTCAAGAAGCTGCCGAAGCCACTTGCGGTAATCCAGCGGCGTCCGAAGGAAGCCGGCTCGGATGATACCGGGGAAGAGCTGGAAATCGTCGAGATTGTCAACTACAAGCTTATTTTTAAAAACCGACCGGAGCCTGTCAATGATATCTAAGTTTTAATGTTTGTGTGTATGCTTACGTGGAGCAAGGAGCAAGGAACAACACACATGCATGCTGGACGATCAGCCCAAAAATAGGTCGCTGGGCGGATCTCTGATCTACTTGGGTTCGCCGACGATACTCGTTGCGTAATGAAGCAATTCAGCCATTGTTTGTGTGCTTGCTTCAATTGAAATCTTAGCGTGGAGGCCGGGTTCCTGCTGGGTCCATCTATCGGATTATCGTGCTTTCCTCTGCGTCACACCAGTTGAAATCTGCGGCGTAGTGGCGGTCACGAACCTTATTTCTTGCAACGATCGAACCCTCCAGGCGCGCTCTCTGTTGACCAAAGATTAAACCGGTTGCAACCGACTAATCTATTACCCCTTGATATTCGAATGCAGCAGTGTTTGACCTGTTAACTTCCACTCGTCTGAGATCCCGCCCTCCCGTGAACTTCGGAATCTGGATAGAGCGAATCTCAGGAGGGGTGACCCGGTTGTCACAAATTTATCTGCGCACCCGGTGCTTGGAGATATCGCCAGAAACGCAGTCGGGCTAGCCTCTAGATCCAATATGACCGTCGCAGTTGAAGTGAGGGAGGATATATTGCCCTCCCGTTTAGGCCCAGAGTATGTGGGGTTCGATCATATAGTTTGGTATGTTGGAAACGCCAAACAAGCTGCATCTTACTATGTCACACGCATGGGGTTTAAGCATGTTGCATACCGAGGCCCTGAGACCGGCTGCCGTTTCGTTGTATCATATGTCGTTTCCAATGGCGGTGCCACCTTTGTTCTGACTTCTCCCGTGTGCGGGCCATTGGATGCGGGAAACTATACGATACCCGCGGAGGGGGGGGATAAGGAGGCCCTCATCAAAATTCACGAGCATCTGACCATTCACGGTGACGGAGTCAAGGACATTGCATTTAGGATCGAGGGAGATGTGGAGGCCATATGGAAGAGAGCCGTTGCCAATGGGGCTTGTTCCACAGCAGCACCCAAGACAGTCCGGGACGAGAATGGCTCAATCACCATTGCCACGATCAGAACATATGGTGACACTTTACACTCGTTAGTCAATCGTCAACAGTATTCCGGGGCGTTCTTTCCAGGCTATCAAGCAGTGACAGACGATGATCCAATCAATCAGCTGTTACCTCGGATCGATTTCATTGAAATTGATCACTGTGTTGGCAACCAGCCATGGAACGGCGTTGACGAGGCTGTGAAATAGTAAGCGACTCCCAGTTCACGACATATCAGAAGGGTTCGTGTAAATTCTGACGCTCCCCGAACCTAGCTACGAAGAATGCCTGGATTTCCACCGGTATTGGACAATAGACGACTCGAATATGTGTGGCGAGTACTCGGCCATGCGATCCATCGTCGTTGCATCTCCTAACGAGGTGATCAAGATGCCCATGAACGAGCCAGCGCAAGGGAAGAAGAAATCACAGATTGAGGAGTAGGCACGCCCCTCCCAGACAAACCAAGGCTGTTGTGTGGTTGACTGACATTTCCTTGGTAGATTTGTCGATTACTACAATGGTGCAGGTGTCCAGCATATCGCTTTCCGCACACACGACATCATCACCGCTATCACCCGACTCCAACAACGCGGCGTATCCTTCCTCCGAGTCCCAAGCGAATACTATGCCGACCTACGGCAGCGTCTCTCCCAGGTCGGGCTAGAACTCGACGAGGACATCGACATACTCGAGAAACTCCACATTCTGGTTGATTTCGACGAAAGAGGATACCTGCTCCAGATCTTCACAAAGCACGTATTGGACCGACCGACGGTGTTTCTGGAAGTAATCCAGCGCCACAACTTTGATGGGTTCGGTGCGGGCAATTTCAAGAGCCTTTTCCAGGCATTTGAGCGCGAGCAGGCGCTTCGAGGAAATCTATAAACCCGATTCTAATCAATTCATTGTAGTGCTAGCGGGTGTGTACAAAGATGACGGTGGCCACGAACGGTCGGGATTCCGCCCGACCCGACGAAACGGATATCTGGGGCGGAATAGGAGCGAGCTGACCTGGATTGATTCCGCACTCGATATGAGAGATTCTTCCTTGTAATGTTTTGATTCTGTCAAGATCATGTCGGTAGGGGGTTTTGAATTTAATTTAATCATTTGAGACGACTTAGATAGATTAAGCAATGCTACAACCTCACTCTCTCTCTCCAATCCCCCTTCCTATAAACAATCAAGAATGGAGACATAGAAAATTCCCGATCCCACCCTCCGACAGAGACTCAGATCTGCTCCTCCCAAACAAAATACATCCAAGAATTAATAATTAATAATTAATAATTCAACCACAAATCAAGGAGGATCAGAAAGTAAAAAAGACTTAAAAAAAATCGATGATATCCACAAGAATCCCTCATCTACCCCGCACAAGGTGCCATCATCTTCCTCCCTCCTCCGCACATAAAACCTCCCGTCGTCATCTCCCATATTACTCCTCTCTCTTCCCCAGACATCTATCCCCCTTGTCTTCTACTATTCCCACTACTGCTACTTCCTCTCGATCCCTTATTACGCCGCAAAAGAGACACCATTCAACCAAACCAGTCATGGCCCCCATCGAACGCATCACCCTTTTCAAGATCCCCGACGAGGCAGCCCGGGATAAGGTCCTAGAGCAGTACAAGGTTCTTTCAAAGACGGCTGTTAAGGTAACTCAAACCCATTCTTCATCCTTGTTCATTGTTCGTCTTATATTGAGAAAGAAGAGATGGTTGGGTTATGAATGGATGAATGAATATAGTGCTAACAAGATAACGAACAACATCTAGGACGGAAAACCATACATCCTAGCCGCCGCCGTGGGAGTCTCCTTCCCCGATCCTAGGAATAAGGGCTACAATGTCTCTGTGAAGACGACGTTTGCTTCCCTGGAGGATATGAAATACTATGACAATGACTGTGAGGCGCATAAGGCGTTGAAGGCGGTTGCGGGTCCGGTGAAGGAGGATGTGCTGATGACTTATTATGAGAGTATTTTGTAATTTTTTTCTTCTCCTATCTTGATTTATATAGAATGGAAGGGTTTGGAATTCAGGCTTGTCATCAATATTTCCTGGATGTTTTTGTTGATCTTTTTGTGATATACACTGTGGTGCTTGGGACATGTTCTTCCATTCATGGTGATGGATTTCCAAGGAGGAAGGGGAAAAGTAAAATATCAGACACCCTCGCCGAATGGGAAAAGTACAAAGAGAGAAGAACGGGAAAAGAGATACAAAATTGATATAGCAAAGACACCGGCCGGAATAAAATGAGACCCCAATGCGGCTTAGTTTTGATCACACTGCAGAAAAAGAAATGGAGAGAATAAGAGCTTGCAAGATACCAATGCATGGCTTATGTCGTGGAACGCTTGATCATAACTAGACTCTCGGAGCTCGTTACCTTGCGCGCGCAGTCAAAACCGGGCACAGAAACGTGAAACATGATACAAATAACAAACACCGGTCTCAACCAGGAGTACCAGATAGTAAGACCACTCTCTCCCCTGCCCCGAATAGACGTACACGGAACACGGAGCCGAAAATACAGTACACGATTGCAAATTAGCCGAGAGCTTTGCGGAGGTCACTCCATTTTTGGTTCTGGGTTTCGTATTTTTCATGGATCTATGAAACAACAGAATTAGCCATAGCTCGCGATACTCGGAGAAGATTTTCCATACCTCAGCATATTTCATCTTGGCTTCCACGAGTTCCTTCTCCATCTCTGCCGTTTGTTCCACCATGGCTCTGTTCTCATTCTGGACCTCGAGGTTGCGCCTCATGATGCGATCCATCTCAGTCCGGAGCTTCTCTTCAACTTCAGCGGGCTGTTTATCGACCACATTCTTTAGTTCTGTGACTTGCATCTTGAGTGCATCATTCATATCAGAGAGCTCTTCGTTCTCGACCTTTAGATGGACGAGTTCGGAGGCGAGCTGGACATGTTCCTTGTCAGATGCCTCAGCTTGCTCTTCCAGAAGTCGGATGCGAGCACTCTGGGTGGCCGTAGTGTGTTTTAGTGCCTCCAGCTCGGCTTCACGCTCTTTCTCGGTCCGCACTTTATCCTCCCACTCAGCAGTGTAAGCACTGATCGTTTCCGGCACGATGGGGATTGCACAAGCATCCTGGACTAGAATATCGGCGCGGTAAATCTCTTTGTCAGCGGCCCCGGAGCTACCGAAGAATCCTGACTCGAGGATAGATGATGGTGTGGGTTGTTTATCAATGTAGACATCGAACAACCGCTCCTTCAGATACGCTGTCAACGGGGTCATATCCTTCATCTCCAGAAGAGTGCTCGCATTCCGCCGCATGATCGCGATAGCAAATTTCAGAATCGCGCTCTCCAGTCCTTCCTCAAGAATGAGGTCGTAGATACGCAAAACTAATTGCAAGGGGAATCGGTAGGCGAACAAGGTCAAAAACCATTGGGTAGCATATAATTGAGGGTGGACTCCTCGTCGTCGAAGATGGCAGTAAAGGGCGGGTTCGAAATCCTCCAGTAGGCGTTCAAAGAGATAGAGGCTACGGTGGAGACCGGGCATGTCCTGAATAAACATCTCTCGCAATCCATACTGGTTCATGAGTTTCACGAGTAGCGTGAAAGCCTCAATCTCATCCATCTGTAAAAAATAACGGTTAGACATGATAAAACAAGTCGAACGAATAAATGCCGATTAATTCCTTACATTGAATAGCAGGGGCATCACGATAAAGTTCATTCCCTGGGCATACCCCACCGCCTCATCATATAGTGCATATGCCTTACACAGCCCGAACAAACCTTCCTGGTTTCCTTGCGAAACAAAATACCGTGAATAGCTAGTGCGGGCACCCAAATCTCGACGAATAGCCTTTTCAAGCTTCAGGAGCGCTGCCGCATCTTCTTTCGCCTTCTTCTTGCGGGCCGTTTCGCTCGCGGCCTGTTCCTTTGCAAGCTTCTCGGGGTCAACCTCCTGGGATGGACTCGGCGTTGCACTATTGTTCAAAGGTGTTCCTGAGGCAGAGAGGTCTGAACGAATAGACGAGCGAGAAGAAGAGGCTGCAGAGTCCTTCTCGGTGTTTCCATTCACTGCGCCATTTGTTCGGGGTTTCTCCCTTTCTGTGCCACGGGCGAGAAGTTCTCTGTAGAGTTCCTCTAGATCAGTATTTCTGGAGTCAGCTAAGACTTGCCAGATCACCCCTCGAATCGTTTGTGGGATTCCTCGCTTGATTGCAGCATTCAGTTCCTCCGAGTTCGTGCCCTTCAATGCCTGCGGTCCATGATTCACCAGCTGTTGCCATAGTTCCCAGTCCACAGGTACAGCTGCGTCGGTCGCAGAGGTCGAGATTCCAGAGACGGTCCCCGGTGCGAGATTCGGATTGACAGTAGAGGGTGCGTTGGGTGGTGAGGCGGCAGGGGATACCGCTGAAGGGGTAGTTATCGGCCCATCCCCTTCCTCCGGAATACTCGGTGGAGGACTAGCCGCGGACAGACTAACGCTTGCACGTCCTGACGCAACACTTGCTGTATCATTTTCCGGGAACAGTCCTTCCTCACGCATCCTGAGTAATTTAAACTGATCCTTAAGACTGTTGCGCCTAGGCCGTCTGGACTCCGGGTCCTCCTGGATTTCCGGGTTGCTGGCTAATGTTGAGATAGATGCAGCGGTATTCCGACGGCCTGTCTGTTGGGGGGGAGACTTGACATCCCTTCCACCAGTTGAACTCCGGGAAAGCCAGGCGAAGGGGCCGGTGATCCTCCGAGCAGGAGGCGGAGGCGGTGCAGCAGGAGTCGGGTTCTTATTTTGAGGAGGGGCACCCCAGGGAATGGAGGGGAGGCTCCCAGACAGCCCTTGGGGGCGCGAGCCCTGGGTTGACGTCGAATCTCTAGAGGGGAGAGGAGGAGGGGATCCGAGCTCCTGGCTCAAATCTTGGTTGTCGAGGGACCCTTCATCTTTGTTTCCCGCCAGATTCACGTCGTCGAGGGAGGTTGTGGATAGCCGATGTGCCGTCAACAGGGGAGACTTCTGGAGTTTCTGTTTTTTAGGCGTTGCTTCCGCTTCCGACTGTCCGTCAAAGCTGGCCTCATGAAACTCATCCGGTGAGCGCGGGGGTAGAGAGGGAGCTTCGGTAAATTGTGGTGTTGCACCTGACCCACTCGGGGGGCTGTCAGTCAGGGAACGGGTTGAGGAACTCTGAGGAATCGAAAGAGTGAGGTTATTGTGGTGCTGGGTTGGGACTTCGGACGAGTCGTGGAACGATTCCTACCTCGAAAATACATGGTCAGTCCTCGAATTCGTCGTCAAAAAACAACAGGGAGAGGTAGAAGGGCAGGTCACGCACCCCTTCATAGTCTCTGGTATCTGGCCCGGAAGACATGTTGATGAATGACCACCAGGGTCAATAAGACAGAGCAAATTTATAGCAGTTTTCCAATTGGGATTTGGAGCAATAAAAAAGAGATTCGAGGATCAAGTTGGTAGAAGAAAGGGCGCTATCAAAACAATGATTACTCCATGATAGGGGGGTAAGGAGGAGAAAAGGTGAAGTCGAGGAGTAGTTTGCTGAGTGGGAGGAAACGATCGCCGCGGCGGGAGAAAGAGGAAGACGGATATCTTTGCAAGATGCGGTGGGAATGAAATCGAGACGGAGGGGGTATTCTGATTATTATTATTATTATTATTGATGGGAGGAGGGAATGAGGAGTGGAATGGACTTGAGAGGGGGGATCTAGTAGTAATAGTTAATCGTTAGGAGTTTCAGAGGTGAAATTCCACTCCTGGCCGAACCACGGCTCTTGACAGGGGAAGCAGGAATTCCGCATAGATCAGGATTATTGCCTGGTGAAAAGCTTGGCATCTGGACATCGATATTTGTACTTTTCTCGCTTCACGACTATTCTAGGTATATATTATCAGCTATCATAATAATCCGTGATTATGGCCGGACTCGACCGTCGACGAGCTATCCTTTCTGGCTACCATAAATTTAAGGTCCAAGACATCCCACCGTTAGCTTAGGTTGTTCCTTCGTTGTTGCCGCCCGCTGCAGGTAAGAATTTAAGGGCGTCTCAAGGAAGCTTTATCCCGTTATTATTCCTTTCGCCTCACCCTTGTTGTTATTTTATTTACTATTTTACTACTAGTGATTTAAATTTGGATTAATGTAGGTAACCTATCCCTGCTCACAGCATCTTCCACTCCCTTGGTGTTGTCTTGCTGTTACTCCTCCTACAGCCATCCTACAGACCCATCATTCTCCTATCATTAACCGCCACTATGGAGGACCTCAATCTAACCTTTGGATCAAAATGAACGTTGATAACCTCTGGTACTGTTTTGGGCTTCTATATTGAAATTTACTCCCAGACGAAGCAAAGAAACGAAAAGGTAGACGTATGCAATGATCAATGTGTTATAAAAGTTTTGTCATTTTCACTTCCCACCTCACTACTTGAAGTGCTCTATAGCAAAAACTACTACTCCAACAGGATTACGGACTTTCCAAAGCCTTTAGATGAGAGGGTGGTGAAATCGGCTCAATCATAGACAAGATGGTCATATCCGAACTCTTCTTGCGCTACCTCACCTTTTTGCCACTACCTTGGGAACTTCTATCCCACAAAGATCAATGCTCAAAAGCTGAACCCCAGATATGTGCTGTGACTATGTAGATAAACTCGTCAAGCTCGGATATGTCATCAAAGCTAGTAACAAGGCAGAGCCGCGAACATGATTCACACGTGTGAACTATAATAAAGCCAGAACCTTGTTTAAAGGCTCAGAGGTAAAGTAGAATCATTGAGAAACTTGGACGGAATGTCGGCCACCGTACAGAGACATATCATGGTCTCATAATCTCTTTGTACCTAGTCATAGGCATTGAGTAAATTACGCCTCTCGAGTAAGCAACCCTTTCTAACGGTTTAAAGGCAGCAAGCCTCGATGCCTAGCTTCTCGATAGAGTCCTTGGTTGAGGGGGATACCAGCCCGGCAAATAGAGATAATACAGGATATATGCATAGGCAAATAAGAACAATATTTACTGGTTCGTGTAATCACGAAATTGATATTGGCCACAGGCCATTATTCCTCTGTCCCGATGATGAGTTATTGGTTCTTCTAGGCAAGGAATCCATGATGAAGACACCCCCATCAAATGATCGCCTCAGTGACAGAGCGACCGTTCAAGGTCAAGCCAACGCCCGACCCTCAGCGGGTCCAACTTCTTTAACTCAGACAGCCAGTCCATTAATTTCTGCTTCTGGCCCCCGCTGGGCTTTGTCCCTTCCACCCTGGCGGCTAACAGGGAACAATCTATTAGCGCTTGATAAATATACTTGCAATCCTCGGCTCCATCCAACATCTCCTGGATTTCCTCGATTTCTCGTCGAATGTAATCCAGACGTTCCGAGTCACTCAGGTTTGGAGCTAGCGTCAGGCCGGAAGTTGCTGGGTCAAAGGTACACATCAAGTTATGGTGATAGAACCACAATGACTGGTCATATGGATCGCACAGGGCACGATGAATGAGTTCCAATTCTGCAAAACCTGTTAATTAACGTCCGGTCTTTTCTTTCTCCTTTACCGCCCTCCTTGATATTCTTGTGGGCTATTTTCTGATGACGTACCATCATCTAACATCTGCTTTCGCTCTTCATCACTGGCTGATTTCTCCTTCAATAGCCGCTGTATAACCTTGGTCCGGTAGTGCCAGGCAGAAAAATTGGAGAGGTTAGTGCCAATCATCTTTTTCGCATATTCATATTCCGTCTGTGCCATGCTCTTATCTCCCTCTTCATCTGGCGAAAGAGACTCCAAGGTTTCGACGACGATACGTCGATAACCCCAGCCGTGGAAGTTTCGACTGTCTAGGCTAAGCATTTTGCCTACTAACGCCAGTTCTTCCTGCCATAATTTACGTGAGATAGATAGAGGAACTAGTCGCTTGGCCTCATCAAGAAGCCACAAGCGATAATTCCATATCCAGTAGCACTTGGGAAAGCTGCGTAGGAGGGGAATCAAAAACTGCAGATCTGACTTGATTAATGTCGTTATTTTTTCCGCAGCCGTTTCACTTGAGGTTTCAGAGGCTGCCTGTGAAAATTCATGTTGAAGCACTCGGCGCCTGTGGTTCCACACGGTATAATATTCCGGATTTTTTGTTAGGAGATCGGAAAGCTTCTGTAGTGTCTCAGGTGTATATTGGTGTGCTGCGATCTGGTGAATCGATTAAAAAAGCCCAATTTAATAACTCAGACTGATTCGACGAACCTTCTCCGACACAAGTTGTTCTAGTTCGCGATACTTCTCAATCTTACGCAGCTCCTGCTGGCCAGCCTCTTCAGTCCGCTCCGGGATACTATGGCGGGGAATGCCATGCTGCCGAATGAGCCGTTAGTAATTTTGAAACCCTATCAACGGAAGAAGGTTCATTACACTAGCCATCGTATCACAGATCTTCCTACACCTGTACAAAACGTTTATGTTTTCCTCCACCGGGGATTCTTGGAAATTTCAACCTGACAGCACTCGAAGGCCGATGTGGTTTTTGGAAGGCAATAAGGAGAAAGTTGGATAAGCGACCACCTAAAAGAGCAGCTTCCCGATCCAGGTCGTCACGTGTAAGAAAGGAAACAACATCACCCAGTGAACCATGCCGTGTCTCTCTCTCTCTCTCTCTCTTTTTCTTTTTTCTCTCCTTAGGTGCGAAAAGTACATTGTATCAATAGTCATGTCTCCCATGGTCTACACCCCCCATTGACAGCTCGATGGTTCATTCCTTTCCTTTCGCTGGACATATCTCATATTGAACCATACATACCTTCCGCCTTCCATTCTTCCACAGCGCTGTCAGACTCCATTTACTGGTCAAAACAAGATATTAATAGGCATCTAGAAGCTCCCTTCCGCTCGTGAGATGACGTGCATGGGACATAGCAGATCACACTAATAGACACTCTCGCTTTCCTTCGCGTCATGTCGGGTTCGTCAGGCTATGAATCCACGATATCAGTGGACTCTGCTGCCCCCCCAATCAGGAAAACAGCCCAGTTTCCGACGCAGTTAATCGGCCCACCGACACCAGAACCTAGCCCTCCGAGTCTGCAACTTTCAGTCAATCGAGGCCGTAGGAGAGCGAGAGGCTATGTGAATTCGGACGCAGTTGCAAGAAAGGCAAAAGGCCCAAGTTCACCCGACAGGTTCATCCCACTTAGGGGATTTGAAGATCATTCCATCTCACCTTTTCGAGTGAGCAAGAATCCTCAAGAGCTATCTAGCCAGGAGAAATTTCTACGACGGCGTTTACCCAATGATGACCCTTTTATGCCCAAGAGACAAAGAAGAGCTATAAATGTTACAAAGAGATGGGCTCGAGTTTGCAGCACTCACTATGGCCCCCATCTTGTCAACGATTCTGCAATTACAAGAGGTTCCCGTTCTCGTGTCTCTAGAGACCCGTTTAGGCAGATCAGCGTAGGAGCCATTTGGTCTGTTGGTGGTGCTTCAGCGGCGATTGGCAGACGGTCTCCCGCAGCTTGGGAACGCTCTCGGGGTCTCCTTGCAAGTGGAACGACTGCCCCTATGTATACTGCTAAATTCTTGCCTCAGGCGCCGTCCCCCACAGACGACCGTGAGCAATACAAGCTAAGAGTGGCACTTGCTTTAGATATTGATCCGGCGATAAAGATTCTCAACAATTCCAATCTTCCGCCATCTTTAACGCTCCTGCCAGCGCCCTCCTCTCCCAATTATGAGAGGTATTCTCCCCTTGTTTGGAAGGATAATGCCTGGAGAAGGGTTGAACGAGACCAATGTAAGTTCTAAGATAGATTGTGAATAACCCCGGCAGCATATATTCTACGATTATCATGAAAATTACTCTCACAGGATTCAATTTGTGTCCGTTCGCCACTTGATTATTTTGGAGATATGATACTATTGACTATTTTATATTCTATTAACCTCCAACAGTCAGGGCGTTGTAAACAAGACTTGTGTTATTTTCCTCTTCCCCGTCCCCCCCTTTTTTTCTTAACTGTGTGTTCAGATGGCACTGACGCTGGAAAATGACGCGCAGGGAAGAAATCTTTGCCAAAAGAGGCCAGCACACGTTTAGTTCCAAGCCTGCCGTTTCGGACCCTGGATGCTCCTCTTCTTCGTGATGATTTTTACTGCTCTACACTGGCATACTCCTCTGTTTGTGGGACCCTTGCTGTTGGCCTTGCTCATCGGGTTTATCTATGGTCAGAAGCATTCGGTGTGCAGCACCCACCCCTGAGTGATCATGAACCCTCGAATTATGTAACCTCGCTATCATTTTCCTCCGAGAATGGTGGCAGAAGCATACTGGCAATTGGTCGAAAGTCGGGTTTGCTTAGCCTCTGGAGCGCCTTTGACCCCAAAGTGCGGTTCGAAATCAACCATTCAGATACTGTCACTTGCGTGGCATTCAAGCAGACAAAATCACGTAGACTGTCGGAGAAATTCCCGGGTCTTGAAGTGGACGCCGAGGATCTTGCCGTGGGCGATGATGTTGGCAATATATGGTACTATTCAGTAGAGTGGTCAGATGATGAGGCACGTGGCCGACTTGGTTGGCAGGGCACGGTGACTCTGCTTGCTAGGATATCAGCTCATACCCAGCAAATTTGCGGGATAGCGTGGTCGCCTGATGGTCTATATCTAGCAACTGGAGGCAACGATAATGCATGTCTGCTCTATGAGCTGAAAGATATTATTCCTTCTCGAGAACTTGGTGTTTCCACCAGAACGGGGTTGCCGCATCAAGATGACCACTCAGAGGATATGCAATACCAAGATTCGCTTTCCTTCTTTGCCGCGAGTGCCAGCAGAAGGCTCTTCAACAAGAGCCACTTGATCAGCCAATTGCTTCCTTCCTGGACAGCTTCTCGTGCGAGGTCTCCCGCCTCATTACCCCTCAGCCCTGCTAGCACAGTAATTGCTGCGAGCGATCGAACGGTTATCATCGCGGCAAACCGCCAAAAACATAGGCTTGTTCATTCTGCAGCAGTTAAGGCCATTGCATTTGCACCTTGGCAGCCATCCCTTCTGGCTACCGGGGGCGGTTCGAACGACCGAGCTATCCATTTCTTTCACACACCATCCGGTGCATGTCTGGCCACTATCAATGTGTATGCACAAGTGACAAGCCTGATCTGGAGCAAAACTCGGCGGGAAATAGTTGCCACCTTTGGATTTGCGCAACCTGAGCATCCGTATCGGATTGCGGTGTTTGCTTGGCCAAGTTGTGAGCAGATCTCAGCAATCCCATGGGGACCTCATGGGAGTAGCTGGGATAGTCCTGCGAATGATACTCTTGTGGACTGTGGACGTGCGCTTTGTGCCGTAAGCTACCCTGGTCGGCCTCCAGTTTACACTTATGACGACCCTGAAATTCCTGAAGAGGGTATTGCATCTGCCTCCTTAATCCGGGGCGGTTTAATCGGGCCCGGCCAGGACGAAATGCGTCGTCGCACACTCCGAAGAATGGTTGTCCGGCCAAGGGCTAAGGAAGGAGGTCTGTGGTGCTCGCGCACGGTGCAAGAGGGGTGTATTATTGTGGCATCTAGCGACCAAAGCGTTAAATTCCACGAGGTATGGAGCGGATCAAGAAGGCACCCTACTGCTGCATCTGGGCCCTACGGGGGCAGTGAGATACTGGAAGGGCTCGAAGGGCTGGAGAACCCCGGCACCGAAATTGTTCGTTGACATTGACAGCATTAGTAGTGATACAGTGATTTGACGCAACACTATTCTTAATCAGGGCTACCAAAGCGACGTCCCTTGGGTCCTACACGTATTATATGTACTCAAAACTATCATTATGATTGAGATCTAATGCTACAGCTTTCGTGGGAGGGAGGACTCCTCCCTCTACTCTCTCAGCTACTTTCAGTCCGCCAAATAAAACCAGAGTTCATTCATGGTGTACAGCTGCAATCCCAGCTGAAGTAGATGCAAGAATGTAAAGTAGTCACAGATCTCACAATAATCACACAGTCAATGCTCCTCTCCCATTCCTGGTGAATATATGAGAATGAATACACGATATGGTAGGAAATGTGAGAGAGAAAGACAAGAAAAACCCTTCCTCTTATACTTTTTGTGTGCGTGGTGCAAAAAATGAAAAGGTAAACAAAAGGTACAAGGAGAAAATAACACATAACCGACCAAGGAACAAGTGCTGAAGAACAGGGTATAAATCTAATCTATTTTCTTCCTGACCCGACCTTGTTCTTCCCTTTTCCTCCACCTCCTCGACTTATCTTGGTCTTCTTGGGCGGTGGCGGTTGCGAGAGCGACTCTCCATCCGATTCATCCTCCGTATCAGCAATGAAGTTCGCAATCGATCCAACGCTATCGGCATCTTCGTCGTCCTCATCCTCTTCTTCGTCCAGAGACTCTTCATCATCCGAGGAGCCGGCAGATTCCTCTGCTTCAACGTCTAACACGTTCTCATCCTCCTCTTCCTCTTCCTCGATTTCGTCATCCTCTTCTTCGCTTCCCTCCTCTTCGTTCTCCGACAAACCCATCATCGATTCATCGACCTGATCGCGGATTGCCCTAGTTCGAGGGGTTTCGATATTCTTCGTGGTCTCCACGTCGCTGTCTTCATCGTCGTCGTAACCTTCCACGTAGATCACATTCTCCTCATCTTCGCTGTCCATCTCTTCTGCGCCATCACGGATCGTTTGTCGCAATCCGAGTTGGGCGCCCAGCATGTCCAGTTTTCCTTTAAGAAGTAGTAGAGAGGACAAAGTGGACGAGCGTTGCTCCATCACCTTGAAAAGGGTGGACATCTGCTTCAGGAGATCTCGTTTGCCGGCGAGGGCTCCTCCGTGCGCGACACAGGTCCATTGGACCCACACGAGGAGGTGTCCGTAGCGGCCAGGTCGAGCAGAGAGGCGCTCTGCTAGTCTTTGAAGTAGTGTAGCAGCGAGGGGTGAGTCGAGACGTTGGATGGTGGCTCGGATGGTGGTGAGGTCCTTGGTGTGGAAACAGGATTCGAGCATGTCGTTATCATTAGTCTTAAGAGACTGAGTGAGAACCGTGGCGAAGGAGACTCCGGAGGGGATTTGCGAGACGGTCGTAATGGGTTTTCCGGGGATGAGGGATCGGGTGTGAACGACGTCCTCCAGCTCGGCCTCGACATCGATCTCTTCTGCGGCGTGGGCGCGCATGAGCTCTCCGAAAGTGGGCTCACCCATTTCTTCTTCCTCTTCCTCCTCTTCCCCGTCGCCAGATTCCGCGACGTTCTCCATATCGACATCGCTGTCATTCTCCGCTGTAGTTCTAGATTCCTTTTTCTTGTCCGAGTCTTTGGGCCCGTCGTCAAGGTCGGAATCCTCCTCGCTATCAGCCACGGAGCTAGCGTCGGCTTTAGAGTCTTGCATTTCGATGTCATCCTCCACCAAGTTGCCTGATTCTACCACTATCCTAGATTCGTTGACGTGGCTCTCATTTGTGTTCTTTGCTCCGTTTGTCGTCGCCGATTGCAGGATAGAGCTGGACTTGGTCTTCGCAATAACCTTAGTGCCTGTAATCGCCAGCTCATCTGTTTCCTCGTTAAGCCATCGAACGCGCTCGAAAAGTGGGACGATACCTCCGTGCGCCCAGGCAACAATCAGATCGGGACCCTGGAACGAGACTGATACCACAGGGACGATCTCATTTGACATCGCCGATTTAGTGATTTTGAGAGAGGCCTCCGCCCTCCTCGTCATCTGCCTAGATTTTGCCTTCAAGCTAGCAGCACCCTTGGAGCCCTTCGCTTCCTGAGGCTTGACGAATGGTCGTGCAAAGAGCTCAATTGTGCCATCCTGGGTAACAACCGCAAGCACCTGTTTTTCCAACTCCAGCTCGTCGTCTGTTTCCGATTTCCTGTAGAGCGACAGCGAAGACGCTTCTCGGTCAGTCACGAGGTTCATGACAAGCTGTCCATCTTGTGTATTGAAGACGTTAATGTAGCGGTCATTATCTGATGCGAGAAATAGTCCATCTCTGATGGACTTTGCAGAAGACGTATAGATGGTCTGTATGGTGTTTCGCATGGCGGGGAAGGAGATCGGGGATTCATCACCCTCGGCGGCGATGATAAAGGGTGTCTGAGATGCGCAAATGACAGGTGTGTTTGAGGGAACGGGACGCGAGATAGTAGAGAATACGGAACGGGCCGGGAGATTAATTATTCTACAGGAATCAGTCAGTTTGGAGAGGTCCATCAAAAATTAATGCAATGGCTGGGGTCTTACTTTGTCTTTTGTCCGGTGGGGAGATCCCACTGCACCAGCTTATTATCACCACCAACACTCCAGCCTTCCTGGCCAGATCGGTCTGCGGTGAATTTGAAATCTTTAACCCCCTTCTCATGCCCGCCCGTAAGGACGCCAACAATCTTGTCCTCCGCAGGCGAGTACATGCGAATGTCGGAGTTACTTGTGCCGAAGGCGACTACTACATCCCCTTGGTCAAATCCATCAGCACTACCATTGACGTCGGAATGGCGCTTTCTCTTCTTCTTCGACTGCTCCTTTGGCCGACCCGCATAATACCCCCAGTCCAATGATGTGACTGACTCCTTCGGGCCCAAAACATGTTCGCACTGTAACCGGCCGGTATTCGTATCGTGGATGCGGAGGTGCTGGCCACCGAGGCCTTGGATGACAGATGCGAAGAGAGCCAATTGATATTCAGACGGGGCAAACGACGCCCTTAGTATCGAAGACTTGTTCCCAGTGTTTGTGAGGCCCGATACTGCGGGGGACGCAGCGGAGGAAGTCTTTGGAACGGACCTCTGGGCCGACTTTTTACCCATTTTCAGTCAAATTGCAGGCGGGAAAACACAAATTCAAAGGTAAATGCCTCAGATGCGGACACCGGACAGTGCACAAACTCTAGCCGCACTTCGACTAGGAGCGACACCTGGATGTTGGGTGCTGGTGGTCGTTCGTCTCGAGGCGGTGTTACTTGAGAAAGAAAAAAAAGTTCTGTAGAGACAGAGGGTTGATGCGCTTGGCCCGTTTTGGTCTAGCTTTCCTTGCAGAATTTCTATGTTATCTAATCACGTAGCTTGTATCACGTGATTGATGTCAACGGGTGGTTAAAAGGCAAGCGGTGGCCCCAGTGTTCAAAGGACAGCACCTAATCTTTGAACTTGCAGATTGGCCTCCATAGTTGACTGGGGCCAATGATACCCTTCAGAAAAACTGACTGATGCCACTCTGTGCCAAAATATCAAGAATCAATAGGTGGTCCATCAGTCTAGCACCTTCTCGCGAAGGTTATTACCATGATCAGGGCAAGCACTCCTGCAACTGGGAAGTGGCCAAAAAATAAAAATAATCGTCAGCGACAGGATTCGAACCTGTGCGGGCGAACCCAACAGATTTCTAGTCTGTCGCCTTAACCACTCGGCCACACTGACTCTATGTGTTTTGGAGCTGGCTTAGATGCTAAGTGTCCCAATAGCTTTTTAGATGTCAATTTCAGAATATTAGGTACCTATTTAGTATGACTTTTCAACCAATGAGACCTCGCAGCTCCTGGTTTTTTTTTTTTGTTTAGGGAAAGTCGGGGATTTTGTATCCAATTAACTTACCTGTATAATCTAATTTATTTCGCGGCTACCTTATTGTTGATTGATCTCAATTTCACCGTTGCCGGTGTCTAATATATATTCGGGTAGCATATGGCCTGTATAAACTGGCTGCCCCCACTATGAAAGGATCATAGGTTTAAAACGGAGATGTCCGTCAATAAAACTGTTCTTTGCTACCAGTGCGCCCCCGGGGAAACAGGAGAGCCCTATATTGCCTATATTTCAGTATAATACAGTGTGTATGTAGGGACCCAGACAGACTTAGTTTTCTACCCATATTCTCTGCTTCATCGAACGGGCCTCTCTATCCACACCCCCGTGGGCGGAGACGGCGGTAATACCAGTAATAATGAACACCTGTTGCCGTACCCCGAAGCTAAACCGGAGCCCGATTTGATCTCATACAATGTGCGACGAGCGAGTGGTATATGTGGTAAGGATAAGTCTATCCTAGCCGCGGCTGGAATTTTCACCGGCCAGTTGAATTGACAAGCCAAATGGCCCAGCAGCCCAATCAAAAGAGGACCGAATCTTAGGCTACATAGTCGTAGAAGAGTAAGGGTAAGAATCCGTGAAGACCGTGATACTGCTAGGAGTGAGATGCCAAGGCTCGGGACCTGGTGGGAGTTACACAGTACTTTAACTCGGTCTAAATTTAAGACCGGGCGCCCCTCCTGTAGCCACAATTGCGGCAAAAATATTAACCAAGTCAGTGTGGCCGAGTGGTTAAGGCGACAGACTAGAAATCTGTTGGGTTCGCCCGCACAGGTTCAAATCCTGTCGCTGACGTTTGAAAACTTTTTTGCTTCTCACATGGATTTATAAGGCAATCCACAATCGAGACAAGCCCCCCGCCATTATACCATCGAAAAAGGATGGGGGCACCGCAAAGCAAACTTATAAGAGGTTGGAATTTAAGATTTCCAGATAATACTGACTCATCGGCACAAGCGGCCTCTAGTAATATTCTGGAGATGACCTTGGCTGGCGTGTTTGAGTCGCCGCCGCCTATGCCATTGAGACGGCTTCTGGGGTCGAAAGCAGATGGCGAAGAGAAATACACAGCAGTAGGGTTCAACACCGTATCGCCCACTCTACAGTGCCGATTGCTGCCACAGAATGTTCGGCGAAAACTCCTACTCATGTTGAAGGCCTCATCCGACGCGGAAATTTGAGGCTGGCTTGACCGAAGGGAAAGATAAAGGAAATATATTCGCCAGCAAAGGCCGACGAGGGATGACTATTAAATGACACTACAAAACGCCGTCAAGGACAACCATGAGCTTAGCGACTGCATACTTCCAGCAAGAGATGACAAATTCTGGTCAACCCGTGTCAATGAGCCGTTGATATGAATATATGGACTGGGAGTTGTCAACAAGAGATCAAACCGGAAGGGGTCAAATTGAAGGGCAGGAAAATATACTAATCCCCCATACGTGGACATCCGGGGCCTTAACTGGATTTTATTGCGGCATTTACTGGAAATAATCAGATTTTTGTCCGAAACTTCATGAGCCAGCCTTGATTTGGCGACACCAGTTGGTCGATAGCATGAAGCGCAGAAGGGGGGCAGAAAGGATGACCTTACAGGGTGTTGATTCAAGCATTCTTGCCCGGCTAAACCAGAAAGGCTTTACCGATGACAGACATATTCTGGGGCTGGAAAATGCTGGAGGTACTCCGGTAAACGGCCTCCTGGCTCTCACGCAAGTGCTTCCCCGGGCACATAGTGACCAGGAGAGTATCATGAAGTCATTGACAAGGCGATGCGATATTATGGCAAGTCAATGATCTTCAAAGCTCAATATTTACTCCCTTGGCTGCAGCCTTCGGGGGAAAACCCAGTCAAGAAGGAGGACGAAGCAGGAGTAGATGATACTTTTGTCGAGATTGCAGAAGGCGAGGATGGTGGCAGCAACAACAATCTCTTCATGGGTGCCTCCCGCAGAGAACAGGATGGATACGAGACGACAAAGTCCACAGCAATACCAATAACACAATAAGCATGCCTGCGTGTTGGTATTATTGAGCCTATGGGGATGGACCTTGAAAATATAAAACTGACGTCCAGCATGCATCACTTCCGCGCAGCCCCGTAAAAGACAGGATGTGTAACAGGCGGCAGGTTTCATGAAGTAGCCAGCGAGTTTCTTGGCTAAGGCAGGCACCCCAAACATAGGAGCCTTGTTCGGCCATTATTGAAGGATATACTTACAGCGTACTACCGTAGGCTCCAATTCTGATGGCTTGCCTGTTTGGAGATTAAGCAGACTGTTTTCATAGGAAAAAAATTCTGTATATGGTATATTCCATATTGGAAAAACACCCTTTAGGATTGCCACAAATTAAGAATTTAAATTATCGGGCTATGATAAGATGAGTATGCTTGCTATCACGAGTCTAGATCTTACTCAAGATCTGATGCAAGGAGAAGGGCTCAGGGCTCAACCCTGGGGTTTCGCTGAGTCAGCAGGCCGCCCAACCTCTCAGCCTCCTAGGTGCCAGCAGCTTCACCTCAAAAAATCTTCACACTCCGAAGAACAATACACCTGAATGCCTCATAAATTTTGGGTATGTCATATCTGATCTCACTCACCCTCGGTATCATAATATTAATGCGTTTGATCAATAATGTTTTACTGTGCGGACTCATCAAAAACCCGACCCATAAATGGCCGGGAGGTATGTCTTTTTTTTTTTTTTAAATGCGAGGTTTGGGTTGTTGATGTTTTGATTTTCTCATGTTGACCCTTTTTTCCGAATTTTGTATGATTTTTTTCTCTGCGACTTTTTACGTGTTTTCTCAGATGTTTTCCGACAAAGGGACTCTGGTACGAAGGACCCACCAGCCAGGGTTGACAGTGACCAATAGCATCACGTAACTTGTAGAACGCGTCACTATACAGCCAATCATCAGCTGCTGAATGGCTTGAGCTAGAATAATTGGGACTAGTGCAGCCGATGGAGTTAGCGGCAGAGAATGGACGAGCGCGACGCGGCCGTTCGTACTTAAGGATTCTAGCACCCCCTCCGACTTTCTCAGTCTCTGTTTCTGGAGCTGAGCTGAGAACTGCGCGCCGGTCACGCTTTCCCTTGAAAATTTCTTTTTTGCCCTTTTTAACCTCACCCGACCGCCTGTCTCCCAGCCCCAACCCTGCCTGCTCCGGGGTTTCTTCGTACCGCCTTTGATTTATTTTATTTTATTCTCTTCTCATTTTATTTTTTCCAACTCACTCCGTCATTCCGTGATCTAACGCGTCATTAGTCGCGTCGCGCTTCTGGCAGACATCCAGTCCCAGCAACGGAGCATCATCAACACTGCTAATAATTTGGTCATATTTTTTTTTTCTTAAATTGGAAAAAAATATCCATGAATATTTTCGGCAAATTATAATTAGCAACATCTCAAGCTTTCAATCACCCTTCAACGCGAAACATCCACAAACAATTGGATTGGCACGTGTGACAATCTCCTGATTGATATCATTTCAGATTACCTACTCTTCATTTGCCTCTTATCTCTATCTCACTCTTACCTTCCCCTTTGATTCTTCAGGCAAATTTGGGTTCCCGCTTAGTCACATTTTGCCGCGCACGTGACCATACAGGCCACCGCCTCTTGGCAATATAAATTCCCGCCTTCCTGTCGCATTCTCCACCCCCGACCCGCGCTCATCCTCCTAATCTTTTTACCTGTATCCATCTCTCTCTTTCTCCCCTGCAACACCGTGGCGTCGCTGCCTTTGCGATCGCGATAACACCGATTCTTCCAGCGTCTTTTGTCATCTAATCGATTTTTTCTGGTCGCCGAATCTTCGAATCGATTCAGTTAGTCTGTGATAGCACACATCTATTCAGTTGATTTTGTTGCTGTCGTTTCTCTAAACTCCCCGATAGCTGGGTCCCGCTACGCCCGCACTCGACATCAGTTAGATCTCTGTATTGCGGTTTCTTCCCTTCCGCAGGAGGACCTGGAATAACGTCAACTTCCTCAAATGGCGACGCCGCCTCCCGAGGCCCCCTCTGTCATCAAAGAGGAAAAGCCTCAATTGCCGCCGTCGCCAAATGGAGATTCTTCTCTAGATATTGGCCGCAAAAGGTATGTGTTCTTTACCAATTTTCCTTGCGGGCCATCCTGACGTAGTTGTTGACTTTTGTTTCCAGATCTGTAACCGATCCTAAGCCAAACTCATCGCCTAACGGAGCTGAGGCCACTAACAATGACACCAAAGTTGCCACTGTGAACGGCCATGCATCTGATCAGCCCAATGGTGTAGGCGCAGCCGTTTCCCCCCCAAAGTCATCCCCCCCCCCTATCGATCCCTCCACGTCGCGGGAAAAGCCTCCCGTGGATGCTGAAACAAAACCCGAGACCACCGGACCTACACCTACTCCCGGTGCCCAACCTGCACAGGAGCCTTTAAAGGGAACTGAAAGCGCTAGTCCTAAGGATACAAGCACATCGGATATACCCCCTAGTGATGCGCAGCAACCGTCTGGTGGCGACACGGTCAAAACCGAGCTTCCGCATCACCCATCCACGAACATGGAGTCAAATACCAAAGGTGTCGACCAGGAAATGCGGGATGCTCCGGAAATCCCGGCATCGCCCACCAAGCTTTCTAGAGAGCGTGACCCCGAGCCAGGTGATGAACCAGCTGCTAAGCGAACGAAGATTGACCCCGAAGAAATCTCGCCTGCTGAGTTTAAAGTTCCAGAACTGCCAGCACCCGGTACAGATGGGTTTAGGGACGCGACAACGAACGGCACTTCGGCTATCACCAAGGTTCAGCACAAGTTCCTTCTTAAATCAATCCAAAGTCTGAAGCGGATGAATGACTCGCGATTTTATCGAGAGGCGGTCGACCCTATCAAGTTGAATATTCCTCATTATCCGCAGATCATTAAGAAACCCATGGACCTTTCATCCATGGAGCAGAAATTGAAGAACAATGATTATAAAGAAGCACAGGCTGTTGTGGAAGATTTCAATCTCATGGTTCAGAATGCTATGACATTTAACGGCCCTGATCACCTGGTCTCTCAAGAAGGCCAAAAGCTTAAGGCCACGTTCGAGAAACAAATGGCCAACTTGCCTAAGCCCGGTGAGGTCGAGGAAAAGAAGACCAAAAAAGTTTCGCCTAAAACGTCAGCAGCTCGCCGGGAACCCCGAACAACCGGAACAGGACAGACTCCAGTGCGCCCGACTGGTGAATCGCCCCAAGCCACCACCTTTGCTCTAGGTCCGGAAGGGTTGCCTCTGATCCGGCGCGACTCTTCCAATGCGGATGGTCGTCCCAAGCGTTCAATACATCCCCCTAAACGCGACCTTCCCTACTCGACGAAACCGAAGAAGAAGAAATATCAATGGGAACTCAAGTTCTGTCAGGAGGTATTAGACGAACTTCATAAAACGAAGCACTACACCTGTGCCGCGCCCTTCTATGTTCCTGTTGATCCGGTCGCATTGAACATCCCCACCTACCATAGTGTTATCAAGAAGCCCATGGATCTTTTCACTGTTCAGTCTAAGCTGAAGACTGGACAGTACGAGAACGCAAAGGAGTTTGAGCTGGACATTCGTCAAATTGTCAAGAATTGTTTCAAGTTCAACCTCAAAGGGGATCCCACTTACATCGCCGGTGAGAATTTTGAAGCATTGTTTAATTCCAAGTGGGCTCAAAAGGCACGCTATTTGGAGGCTCATGAGCCACACCCAGAACATCACAGTGCCGAATCGTCCTCTGATGAAAGCGAAGAGGAGGTTGAGGAGAGTGACAACGACGATGAGAAGCTCAATCTATTGAAGAAGCAGATCGCAGAGATGTCACGCCAAGTGGAAGCTATTACCCAGAAGAAGAAAAAGACTCCGCCTGGGTCAAAGAAGCCTTCGAAATCAAAGTCTGGAAAGAAAGACGGCAGCAAGAAGAGCGCGTCTACCAACCTCGCTAAAAAGGACAAGAAAAGCAGCTCAAAGTCATCGAAGCCTGAGAAGCAGCGTTGGGTTACCTACCATGAGAAGCAAATCATCTCCAATGGAATCAGCAGCCTGCCTGATAAGAAGATGCAAGAAGCGCTCAAGATTATCCAGAGCAATGTCCCTTCTCTCAAGGTATGTATTCGGTCGAAGTTTTTTTTACCAACGTCCAGCATATTCTAACTGCCATGCACAGGGTACTCAAGAGACAGAGATCGAGCTTGATATCGATGAGCTTCCCAATGATGTCCTTCTCATGCTACTCAAGTTCGTCAAGAAGAACGCACCTCACACCGTGGATGATGAAGATCTCGCGTCGCCCGTTGCCCCAAATGCCCCCCCGCCCAAACCCAAAAAGAACAAGCCAATGAGCAAATACGAACAAGAAGCCCAAATTAATATGCTTGAGAGTAATCTCTCTCGCTTTCAGGGTGGTGGTAGTGGCCGTTCTCCAGACCCAGTTCCTTCCGTGGAGGCCAATGAAAGCAGTGATGACTCGGAAGACGATTCAGAGGAGAGTGAGGAGGAGTAAATCTTTGTTGACTAGATATGTGAACCTGCCGTGAATTCTTAGTTGCAGTGGCTACCATATCTAACACAGTGAAATTTCTGCTCCTGCTGTCCTTTTATCTATCTCTTGCTTCTTGAGCCTACACATTTATTACCTTTTTTACTACATTTTATTCCTTTTATTCCCTTTTTTTTTTTTTTTTTCAAACTTTTGCCTTCGATAACCTAATGAGCAATTGTCACCCTTTGCTACTCAAATTTTCTACTTATTCCTACCCTTTTCTCCCACCCACCTCTTCGCGACCACCCTCGTGATGAAAGATGGTCTGCTCTACATATCCGGTGTTGAACATTCCCTGTACATAGTCATTTCCGTTTTTCAGCGCTTTCCTGGTGGGGAGTTCTGGCGTGACCTAGCTGCCGACTTGCCAGGTACTTCATCTACTGTTTCCCCTGGCTGGTTTGCCTGAAGGCATTGTGATTGGTATAGGGGAGCAAGATTTGGTGAAATTCCTTGGAGATGTTTCGAGCGTGAATGCGAGGGTTGTGAATGTATGATTACTACGAAAGAAATGCGGAAATGGAAGCGATAAAATGAAGCCTTGTACTTTTACATATTTCTCTGATGATCTTGGCGCATGAACCATTATTATTATTACCGGGTAGTTCGACAATGCTGAAAGGGGAGGCAGCCTCAGGCAGGAGCCCGAGTCACGGGACCCTACCTCACATCCACTGTCCAAAAGAAGTAATTTCTCAACAAGTTCCTCCATCCTAACGACATAATCAAAGGAGCGATTATCATACTCGTTCAAATTTATTAATATATTTATCACAATGATACCACCATGCGACCCAACGATCCTTGAAAACAACCCTCAGTTCAAACGACTTTATCAGCATCTAACTTCCACTCTGCTTCACCCCGATGGCTCAACACGCGCCAATGATGCGCAGCCTGCCAGAAAAGCTGTTCTGGAAGTACGTCTGGTTGCCATGCCTTGAGCTTTTATAGAAGCCTGGGCAAAAGAATTGAGGGCCATAGATTTGACACGAGACCTTTAATCTCTCCCAAAATATAGGAATTGAAGAGCTGCCAGTTACGCAATGCCAAAAAGCAGATTAAGAAGCAGACTTTACGACAGCTGGCGTTTGACCCCGACACCGACCTACCAGATGATGTCAGGATAGCCGTTCTTCCGAACCTGTTGGCGGATTTGGCTAAGATTTAATTTCCACGCAGTGCCGGGACCCTGTCGCGATCGTTACCCTTTATCTTGACTCCTCCCCTGCCCAGCTCGATCTCAGCAATGACTATCGGGACGACGCGGACGTCCTGTCTCTGCTTGCTGCGGATATTGACCAATTTTACTCGAAGCTCTCCACGTTTATGCCCCATTTTGCCAGTGCTCTTTCGTCGGGAGTACGTGATATCCGAGATTTTTCGAATGCGGGAAATCGGGTATCGATATCTCCCGAAAATCGGTCGCTAAGTAGAATGCGAACCAAGGCCGCACCGCAGATTACCATATCTTCACAGCTGAGCGGCCGACTGGTAGCTCTCCGCAGGGCACAATTTTCGGAGCTCCCGTCGGCTCGGACGCGGATGGCGACGACAGCGGCGGAAGTTCTTGCGATGCGGGCCGCAGTTCTTGAGCGAACCGTTACGCTGTTGGAGCGTACTAAACACGGAGCGATGGCTCGCGCTACGAGGGCCAAGGCAGAGCATTTTACTATGGTAGCGCATGGTGTAGAAGGGAAGCTGAGGTATAATTAACCCTTATTATTTTTAACCAATTCGAAAGGGCCTGAGCTGACTTGATAGTGTGATGAAATTGGATATTCTGGCGACCATCCATACCCCAGAGGTCACTGCGGCTCTGACACGATACCATCAACACCTCAGAGACACTCGGGAACGACTTGAAGAGAAGCGAGCGCTTGCCCTGGAGGAACTCAAAGCTTATGAAGAAGTAGATTCAAGCACTACCAGAGGCCCCGCGAAATCTGGACCTATCGTGGAGATCGCGCGTCGATATGGAACGCTAATCAGGGAAATTGAGGAAGTTAAAATGGAAATCCAGCGACTTAACAAGTAATAGGTACAATTTAGGGAAGTTTTCTTTTCCTTCTGACACATACCACCACCATATCCTCCTGGTGAAATATAGTTGGTTTCCTAGAAAACGTGGCAATCGAAAATGCACCCCCGCTTAGTCACCTGACTGTCCCGCCAAAAGTTTTCTGCCCCAGAGATCAAAATGAATCATTCTCTAACAGTTGCAACCAAACAATAAAACGAAACCGAAAGAAACTACTCAGACAAGACATCAAAAACCTCAAAATGGCGGATGACGCTATCTCCATCTACGATGAAATTGAAATCGAAGACATGGTCTTCGACCCCACATTGCAGATCTATCACTATCCGTGTCCCTGTGGCGATCGATTCGAGATTGCGATCGATGACCTTCGTGACGGCGAAGAAATCGCTGTATGTCCTAGCTGCAGCTTGATGATTCGAGTCATCTTTGATAAGGTATGCTTCTTTTCGCTTGAATCTATGATCGACCCTAACATCTCCCAGGCCGATTTGCCAAAGGACGACAAACAACAGCCCCCGAGTGCGGTTCCGGTCAAAGCGTAAAGGACGGCAAGGGAAAAAAAAATCGCATAGTACTCGCTTCGGGAATATGCGAGAATATGTTTGCTGGTGACTCGACAAATTGGACACAGACCTCTTGCGGTCCGCCTCGACACTGCGCCTTGATCAGCTCACTTGGAATCAACAACGGACCCACCAACCATATTAGATCCGGGAGCATCGAACACATAGGTCTACAGCGGGCTGATTGCTTGCTGGGGCGGTCAGAGACGGGGTTAGTTTGCTCCGATTTGTCGTTTCGATCCTCGACGCGAGAAACTCAAGCTAGTTTGCTAAGGCCAAGTTGACATCACGTACCCTAGACTCTATGGTATAAGACAAAACCCGAGAAAGCGACTGGGGATGGAAATTCCCTAGGGTGCTTGACGGTTACGACGCTCAGTGACGACATCAAGGTCTTGATCCAGGAAAGTTGGGTATCGCGGAGAGGAAAATGAAAGTATTTTCTTGGTGGGATATACAGTTAGGCCCAAATAATCTAATTTGAATATCTCTGCGCACCAAGCCCAAACCAAACTTGGTGCCGAATTCGAACTATTCTTGTGTATTCATTGCCTCGAGCATATAATGTAGTCGCACTCAAAACAATAAAACTCGTATCCTACACCCCACCCATACCCGATCTTCTCCTCCAAATAAGATAATGCATACAGAGAGAGCAAAAAATATTCAAGAGATAGCTCATTCAACATCACCATAAATATCCTTGGGCAAATTCAAGGTCAATTCCGCGTTCAACAGATCCGTCAGATTCGACCCATCCCGAAGGCAAATCCACTGTCCATGAACAAAGGGTCGCGTATCCTGCTTCTCATGCATCTGGTCTCCCTCCACGACCCAGTCGTACCGCTTAGGTCCGGAGATAGGAGAGCTAAGCCAGACCTGCTTATTGGGGGGTTGCTTGTTCAGAACGTAGGTTCCCACGCTGGGGACGACGATATTCAAGACACCGGCCTGTCAATTTTTATAATGTGGGATTAGCTTATCATATTCATGGCAACGGATCTGTCACGAGTAAGCTGCACGAGGGTGGTACGTATATGTATGCATGTATGTCTGGTTTGGGGAAGGGTGGGGGGAAGAACGAACACTATACTCTGCTTCGATATTCGCTCCGTCCTCCTGCACATTTTCCACCTCTTCCTGCAGCAAATTAAGGTAATGTTCCGAGTACTCGTGATACTCCTGGTCCGTGAGCGGGGACGGTTCTGAGACGTGGGCAGCGTTGGCGAGGTTATGCGATTGCGGGTTGGGAGAAGGCGGGTCGGCGGAGTCCGGGAAGATTCCTTTTCGGATGCATGCGGTGGAATGGAATCCTTGAGAGCGGGAATAAACAGCGCTTCGAAGGGGAGAGGAGGAGTTGCAAGTCATGGTAGAGGTGGTGGTAGTAGCTACAGGTGTGGAGATCCGAACAACGCGGAGGGCTGCGGAGGGGAGAGCTCGAGGGATGCGGGTGAGCATGGTGGGGAGAGGATAGATAATATGATACGGGTTAAGAAGAATCTAGGGAGATTTGAATCGACGATGCAGGAATGCAATGAGGGAACGAGCTGGGGGAGAAAGAGGAGGAGGATGTGGTAGTGGAAAGCGGAGAAAGCTGGAAATTTGAGAATCACATCATCTGATTTGATGGAGCTGAAGCTTCGCCCGCTGTGTCGTCACTCTTCACTATTTCCACCGATCTACACGGTATTTGTTTAGTCGATACTCTCATCATCCCATATCCGCACTATTGTTTGGCCATCGCTTATCAGTTATTACCGCTGGTAAATGGTGTATATCCGACCTCTAACGCCCTGGTCCTTTCGTCCGATCCGTCCATACCACCGTCATCTCATCACTAACCAGAAGACAATGAACAAGACTAAATCTAACCAGCCTAAAAAGCCCCCCGTCACCCATTTCCTCTGTCTCCCCCTCATCAATGCCATCTCCCTCCCGCAGCTCGAATCGTCCCTAGGGGACTTCAAAGCCACTATTCCCTTAGATCAGAGAAATACACATCCCCTCATCCCGCACGATGCAATCCGCCCAGTGGGAACCCTCCACCTCACCCTCGGTGTCATGAGTCTCCCGAGTCAGGAGCGTCTCGATGAGGCAATGCAATTTTTCGGCTCCTTGGATTTGATTTCCCTGATGCGCCAGGCAGAGGAGAGGACCACTGTGCAGAACGGGAGACCACCAGGTTCCTCCATGACCAGGCGTGCACTCGAAAGCTCGAAAGACGAGCAATATAGGCCTACCCCATTCACTATTTCTCTGGAATCCCTGCATGCGCTTCCAGACGCACGCTCCGCGACTGTCTTACACGCCGCGCCCGTTGACCCGACGGGTCGACTGTATCCGTTCTGCAAGCTGCTCCGAGACAAATTTACGGAGGCCGGCTTCATGCAGGTTGAATACGAGAGGGAGAAGCGGCACAGCCAGCTCTCCTCCAGTCACGGAACGCATTCCCCTACTACAACTCGTACTTCGGCTTCTGCGGCTACGGAGAGAATATCTGCTCCGCAGCCGAAGCTGAAACCCCGGCCCCTCCTCCTACATGCAACAGTAGTTAATACAGTCTACATCCGTGGAAAGAAACAAAGCAGAGGCGGCCACCGTGGTGGGAGGAACACCCACCATCGGCAAAGTAATGACCGGTATACGTTCGATGCACGGGATATCCTATCCCATTACCGCAATTTCTATGTGGATAGAAAGCGGGTGGAAGGCCAGGCGCATCCGTTTGTCTGGGCGAAGAATTTCCCCATCGATTCGGTCTGTATCTGTGAGATGGGAGCGAAAAAGCTTAATCCGGATGGGGACAGGAGTGGGATGAATGCGCGGTTGGGCGAGAAGTATTTGGCTATTGCTGAGAGAAGTCTAGACATTTCTTAGTTGTTGAGAGCTCGGACTCGTCTACAACAATGCAGCACCCCCCAGAGCATCTATCAAGTAATCTGTACATAGATGTCCGCTTTCCGCATCTGTCGTCGGGGGAGCAGCATGTATCTCATGCAGCGACTACAGAGAATTAGGACCGTGCGGATAGATCTATTTATGGGGGTACTAATGGAAGTGTCAGGGAAGATGAGGGGATTACAAAATGATATCATCTGTATATGTGATGTATATACTGCAAGACGAACCTTGTACCTAATCCTGGGAGAATTTCTTTAGGACATACATACTAAGCCATTATTGCACACAATGAAAGATGCTAGACAATCGTTATTTCTGTCACATATATATAGCTCCGAACGCCGCGCTAAAAAAGAGAAACCGGGGAGACCGAGGAGAAAACCAATCACCTCACCCGACTCATAAGAGTCTCCAGCCCACGTTCAACCGATAACTCCGCAGCCTTCGCCTTGACGGCACTGACCATACTCCGCTCGAAATCGTCTCTCGTCCTCAGCACAGCCTCCACCCACGACAACTGCAGGTCCCAGTACTGGGTCTTGAAGTCTTCATACACAGTAACGACGGGTGGTCCCTTCTCCGCCTCCAGCAGCCGCACTAGCCAGTCCACCAGGCGCCATTTCTGTTTGATGGTGCCCTCAAACGAGTCCGGGTATTTCTGGAAGAAAGCAAAGACGGTGAGGACGTCGTCCTTGAATTTGTCCGTGTACGGGTCGGCGTGGCGGCGGAATTTGACCCCCTTGTTGCGGACGGAAGATAGGTATTTGACGAGAAGTTCGTCGGAGAGTTCCTCGACTAGGATATCGGTAAGGGACGGGTGAATGACGGGGGCGTAGTCAGCCATGTAATCCTCAAAGGTAGAGGTGATGCGCTTGACGGCGTAATCGCCGTACCACTTCTGAGTGAAGAATTCGGGGGTCGTCGTGTGCAGGTCGACTGCGAAGATGACCTCGACGAACTGCGAGAGGCAGTATGTGCTCAGGTCTACGTAGCCGTCTCGGAGAGCGTCGAGTTCGGGGATCGCGCGGGATGCCATGTACTTCGGATCAACATACTGCTCGAGGTCGCGGCGGAAGCGGGTCAGGTAGCCGAATTGGCCGGTTTCTTCGTTGTCGTCTATGCAGGCGATCTGGTCGTTGGCCACGGCAACTAGCCAGTCCTGCATGAGCTGGAGACCATCGAGCTGATCGCCACCGGGGGCCTTGTACTGGGCACACTCCTCTTCGAGAAGGGTCTGCCACGTGGTTTGACGGGTCTTGAGCACACGGAACATCGCATCGATGATGCCCTCCACAAGGTCGGACCGGGAAGAAGAACTGGATGCGACAAGTTGCTCGTGGAGCATGCGCCACATATCGGGGAGGGTCTTGGTCCGGAAGCAGCCGTCTGCGTTGGTCTCGACAGAATCGGGGATTCGTTCCGTGAGCGCCTTTCGATCTGTCTCCGTGATTTGCTCAGTCCATTTCTCGACCGCCTGGATGATAACGTTCTGCCACTGGCGGATGAGATCGGGCTCGCGATTGTCCAGGATATCGACACCCAGTTCGGATGCCTTCCAACCAAGTTTGCCCATTTTCTTATAGTATTTTTCTCTCCAGTGGAGGATCGAAAGCAGGTTATCTGCGGGTAACTCCGGATCATCAATAAGTTCAATGAGGAAATCATGCATCATGCCATGGTAGATATCGGTGTAGGTCTTGTAAATCTTCCACTTTTTAGGCATCAGCGACTGCATGCCTTTCTGGACTGTGAACAGGTCGTTGAAGAACCACCGCAAGTCCTTCTCTAGGTTCTCCGGGTCACCCAAAAAGTCTTCCTTGGTAGTCTCGAACTGACTCTGCGCATACAATTCAATCGCCTTCAGGAACTTTTCCTTGTAGCCCCTAACAGTCTTTGGCCCAACATTCATCGACTTAAACCGGCCAGCCAAGTCTTGGTGATCCCTCTGCGCCTCCTGCAGCGCACGAACCGTGTCGTCGTTCTTCTCCTCGTTCATAACCACCACGGCCAGCCGAACCACCATGCTTGGATTGTCCGACTGAACTAAGGGGATGAGATTCATACAGAGCGTCCCCAGATGATCGTCAAACCAGTCAATCACGGAATCCAAGCCCTGGAAGTAGTCCTCCAGGGTAGCCTCGTTACTCGGATCCTGAGCCTTCCGGATCTGATCCATAGCCTCGTCCCGGAAATCCCGCAGCCGCGAGATCTGCATATGAGCCCGCAGCAGATTCGGCTGGTTCTCCAGATCCTCATCGTCCTCCCGGAGAAGACTTTCGACGTCCGCCAGGTCGTTGCCGAAATTCTCCAGTCCCTTCTTCATCATCAAGGTCGCTTCGAAGTTCCTCTGTATCTTCGCCAATTGATCGATCTGCGAGAAATCGTCGACGCTGTTCTGGGACTCCGCGCACAGCTTGTCGATCCCTTGGAGCTCATCCTTCGTCTTCGATACCTGGCGCTGGCCTTCGGTCAGGGCGTTGATGCTGCGTTGCACGGTCGCCAGCTGCTCCCGTAGGCCCTCGCGAAGCTGCGAATCGACCGCCGCTTTCTTCCGTGAGTACTCGGCCTTCAATGCGATGATTTTGTCCAGGTCCTCTGGGTGTCGGAGGAGATCCTCTAACCGGGGCATCGCCACCGTTCGGTCGTCGTCGTCTCCCAGTCGAGTCATTCTAGATGAGTCGCGTAGGTAGTTATGAAAAACCGAGAATCAGTAGCTAAAAAGCAAAAAAAGCCCATTCAATTAAATACTCCACATGTCAACACATGCCCCTCATGTAATCATTCCAGATGGTCCGACGAGCTAGCTGGCCATACAGAGCTTCCCCCAAATCCGCGGCAGAACACAGCCCCACGTGACTCACCGCCTCAGGTCCCGACTGAATTAGGCAAGCCAAAATTTCGGGATACCTTCAAGTCAATTCAGCGACAGAGATATTCTCAGGACGACGCAAACTCACCCAATTCTCGATATCCGATCACTTTCTACCTCCGATTACGGTCCACACACATTCCAGATACCCCTTCAAACCTACCTACCTAATAAATCGACCACTTCACCACCCGTTTCCGCCCCGGATCAAGATCCTCTAGCAAAAACAAAAGCGAAAAGGGAAAGAAAGGAAAAGAAAATAAAATATACACAATGAGCTACTTCCGAATCACCCTCATCCGATCCGCAATCGGTCTCCCCCGCCGAACTACAGACGTCCTTAAGGCCCTCGGCCTCAAAAAGCGCATGGGAACCGTCTTCCACCCCGTTTCGCCGTCGGTGGCGGGTCAGATCATGAGAGTGAAAGAGCTAGTGGAGGTGCAAGAGGTCGACAAGCGGTTAACGAAGCAAGAAGTACACATCGAGCGAAAACCGGATCCGGGCTATTATATCGAAAAGTCGTCGGCAACGGAATGGAGTGAAACTCGGGGACTGTAGGGGAGGATGATCTTGTGTGGATTTGCTACGTACTTTTTCTTTTCTTTTCCCGCTTCTTGATTGGAGTCGGGATATGGGACTTATATCAACGGTCGTGGAACAAACTGGGAACCTGGAAGAGTTGGTGGACATTGTCTTTCCAGTTGATTTTCTGTGTAAATGGCCATGCGGGCATAATGCCGGCAATTTTTTATTGCATGAAGCGGTGTTTTTCTGTTCTTTTACTCCTGTGTACTATATATCTATCACCACGTCTCATTTTGAATCGAGGAATCTTCGAATTCTGAACTATTTAGATTTGACATTGTCTGACCATCAGGCTGCCCTGTCTAATGATATTATAAGAAAGGAAAAGGAGCCACAAACCCGAACTCCAGAACACCACGTACCCCTTATGTTGCGAGAGAAGGTCGGGATCGCCTATTATCGACAATCCATGATCCAAGGCACTCTCTGATGCATATTAACAGTACATTGTTTGCACAAGTCAAAACCACCCTAAGCTTTATACAGCGTATCAAGGAAGCCCTCGGCGAGGCGGCTAACAATACTCTTATCGGGCATGCTGCCGGCTACACCATACAAGGCAGACGTATCGCCACGCTTGATGATATAAGATTTGCCTTGTCGCTTTCTCTCTGCAGCCTTTTCCAGTTCTTTTTCGACGACCTCCACCAGATCTGAGGTGAGCTTATCGACGGCGGAGGCTGTAGGAATAGTGAAAGCAACATGGATCGCGGGAGGTGACTGGAGTGCGTTGAGGTGCCATCCTTTCGAGGACAGATCATCCGCAATATCATAGATATCGATAGCGCCATTTGTGCTTTGGAAAGCGATAACACTAACCATGGGTTTTCCGACGATCTGCAGGTTCTCTGAGAGTAGTGGGTGCTCATTGATGGACGACTCAAACTTCTTTGCTGCACCCACAATCTCAAGGCAGCTCTTGATATACCCGGACTCACCAACGTTCATGAGACTTGCCCAGCAGCCTGCAATAAGGGCACCGGGGCGAGATCCTGCGACTGAAGGGGATGCATATACACCGCCGGACCAATCAGGGTAAATGAAGTACTGGTAGCTACGGTACGCCCGGTTCCGGTAGAGGACGACTGAGTTACCCTTGGGTGCGAAACCGTACTTGTGCGTATCCACGCTAATGCTGGTCACACCGGGGAGGCGGAAATCAAAACCACCTTCTTCCTCATATGGCGACGCAAAGCCTGCCTTCTTGAGGAATGCAACAACAAACGAGCCCAAACAGCAGTCAACGTGGAGAGGGATCTTGTAATGGGTCGCAAGACGGGACAGAGCTGGAATGTCGTCTACGATTCCATGAGGGAAGTTGGGAGCGGAGCCGACAAGAAGAACGGTGTTGGGATTGATCAGGCGACGAACGGCGGCAACATCGACCTTGTAATCAGGTGCAGGGCAGGCAACACGGTGGAGCTTGATACCGAAGTAGTTCGAAGCCTTGATGAAAGCGGCATGAGCAGTATCGGGGATGATCCTATACGGGAAATCAGCAACGATAACATAACGCCGACCAATTGCAAGCTAATATATCAAATGCCTACATCTCTGGTTCCTTGATGCCTCGTTCCGCGATAGCCTTATTGCGCGCACCCAAGCAGGCCATGAGGATAGACTCGGTACCACCACTGGTCGTAACTCCAGCGCCATCCGAAGGGGAATGGAACAATGCACGGACCTGTTTCCAGCCGAGTCAGTCGTCAGGCGCTCGCTATCACCCGAGGAAGGTAACAACTTACCATCGCGACAACTTCAGCCTCCATCTTCCTAACACCAGGGAAAACATCTGGGTGAATGGGGTTCGCGACTCCAAACTGACCAAAGGCTTCGGCCTGGAGCTTCAAGAGGTCCTGTCCACCATGATACACAGCGCCACTGACTCGACCATCTTCCCACCTGGTATGTTCCATACCGGCCAACTTATCGAGCTCAGCACGAATCTGCTCGGCAGCCCATCCTTCCTTTGGTAGGCTCAAGTACCGTGTGACGTCAGGCCCAGTGGCTACTAGCTTCGACTCCAGATTCTCGATTGCCATGGACACCTGCCTGTCGACTTGGCCGCGAACACCAGGGAAACGCAAGAAGATCGAGTAGAAGAAGAGGCGGATCGCGAGGATGACATTACGAACGCTCCCGACAAGGCCATAGCCCCGTACAGAGTAAAAGGTCTTTCGAACATAGCGGAATAGGAAGAGAACAAACACGATATTGCGTAAGCTGTTTTTATTTATCGCGATTTCCAAGAGTTAGATCTAGCTTTAGAACTCGTACATCGCATCGATACATCCACACAGGGCAGGGCGGGGGTGAGCGGAATGTTTATTCCTCCACTTACAGATCAAGGTTCAGGAAAGCCAGCTGAGCATTGGGGACCCTGGTATAGCCAAGCAGTTTATTCTGCAAGGCGACCGGTAGAACCGAAGAAACCATGGTTCTCTCCCTTTTTAAGAATTCACTTTTTTTTTAAGAATGAATACCAGTATCAAATCAGGGTGGAGCGACCTCCAGGGGAATAAAAATAGGTCTGTGGAGGGGAGGAGAAGAGAGGAAAAGACGGAACCCGGATGTCTCTAGGAATATAATACCAAACTAGATAAATTGGGGAAGTCGAACACACCACTGCGAGACTGTGCACTCGGAGAGAAAGCACCACTGAGCGGAGTGTCCGAGTCCTAGCGATTTAATTTACCAGTCATAAGATTCATAACGGGCGAAATGCTGCCTCGGCAAGTTCCACTTGCAGCCACCTTGGATTGGTACGGGAAAGCTTTTGCCTGTGATGGTTTCATCATCGGCGCTCTCGAATGTAACGGAAGGAGACCAGCCGTCCAGCTAGGCCTCGCTAGCCCATTAGCTAAGATACAGTATATTAATTGTCATTTACGCTGGAGTCCAAGTCCTTCCCAGTCATCTTTGTCAATGCCAAACTATTCTTGTGCGAGTAGTCTCAATATTTTAGATCTAATCTACTATCTCGTTACCTCTTCTTAACAACTTCACCACCGAGGCCTGTGTATATACAGGGTCCCTTTCAGGGACCAACTCTCTCAAAAACACCAGTCTTCCCCCTTGCTTTTCTTGTAGGGACAAAATATAACACTTTTTGAAACCCCCTTCCAAAAAAAAAAAAATAGCCCAGGTCACACAGATGAACACCAATTCATGAGAAACACAAAGGAAAAAGAACAGATAAAAAACATTCACGTCTCTCTTTTTACAAGGAGTCGCTTGCAGGAGTATAATCAAAGCTCTAGAAAAAAATTTCGTCTCCTTATTCCAATTGGAATATTTCGTAGCGCATATTAGGGGAAAAAAAAGAGATATAGGAAAGGAAACGGCGATTGCTCTAAGCGGGAACACCGTTTCCTTGAGAGGCCAGCTCCTTCTCCTTGGCTAGGAACTGAGCCTGCTCATCAGCCGTCAGGTCAAGGAGAGGCTTGTTCTCTCCCGACTTGAGGTTGCGATAGTAGGCACGGATGATGCTGTCAGCGTCGTCGATAGCGATGGGTCGGATGTCGGCAAGAGCCTTGATCTTGGCTGTGCACTCCTTGTACTGGGGATCGGTCATTTCGATATTCAGCTGTTGAGCACGAGACTTGATCGCGTTCCAGCCCGTCAGCCGCGAGGCGAAGTGGACGTATCTTGACATGCCGAAATCAGCAGGGTTGATGATCTCGTAGGTGCTGGGGTTGTTGAGAATAGCCTTGGCGTGGATACCGGCCTTGTGGGTGAAGGCACAGAAACCGGTGATGTAGTTGTTGAAAGGAATGTTGACCTCAACAGCCTCGGCAACAAGATCTTCAATATCCTTGAGCTTCTCGAGCTTATACTTGCTCTTGACGTATTCGGGAGCAGCGACCATCATACGGGCCATGAGACCACCCAGAGGAGTGATACCATTACGCTCACCAATACCAAGGACGGAGGTGTCGATATGGGTGGCACCAGCCTCCAGGGCGCAGTAAGCATTGGCAATAGCGCAGCCAGTGTCGTTGTGGAAGTGAGTCTCGATGTCGCATCCCACAACACCCCTCAGCACGCGGACCAACTCATATACTTGGCGAGGAGAGGCGCAGCCAACAGTATCGGCGATACCGACACGGTTCACACCAACCTGGTCAACGGCGGAGTAGATGGACAAAAGGTCGACAAGGTCAGAGCGGAAAGAGTCCTCGCTGGAGAATCGGATCTCAATGCCCTTGGACTTGACAAAGTTGATAACTTCGATCGCGGTGTTCTTGATGTAGGTCATATCCTTACCGTGAGAGTGCTCACGGAGGTAGGAGGAAGTTCCGATGACAACATCACTATGTGTAAAGCCAAGTCAGAAAATGCTTCTCGGAATTACTGAAATAGAGCTTGGAACTCAACGTACACTCCGTCGACACCAGTCTCGACGGCAACCCGGGCGTCATCCATGTGGCATCGAATGTGAGTAAGGATCTAGCCAGCCTATTAGCAAGAGACGGGGGGAAAAGTCCCAGATGTAGTGTTCATTAACGTACCTTGGCCTTAAGACCAAGCTTGCAAATGGCTTCACAGTCAAGTCGGGACTGCTCGGAGGCGCAGGGGCTGGTAAGCTCGATCTACAAGAAAGGATAATTGTCAGTAGAGGTTGCAGAAACATAGCTGTGTTCGTTTCGATGACTCACATAGTCTACACCAAAGTCATCCAGGGCCTTGGCGATCTCAATCTTCTTCTCGGTATCGAAGAAAGCGTTGGCAAATTGTTCGCCCTCACGGAGAGTGCTCTCGATGATCTTAAAGCGGGAAACATTGCTCAAGAAATCGGTGACGCCGACGTTGTGGCCATAAGGGTTGCGGGTGGAGGGGTGAGGGTTCTCGCGAGTCTCGATGGCAGTGAAGCCGGGGTGGTCTCCTTTGAAAAGGAATCAGCTGTAGTCCTTAGGGTAAAATACGGTTGATGCTCATATCCATACCATTGGAGTGGCCATTAGCACCATTTGTTTGCCCATTGGGCTCGTTGCCTGCACCAGGGCACATTGTGTGAAAGCGTGTGGTGGGGAAGTGTAGTTTCAAGATCTGAGAGGGAAAAGTAGACTGGAGTATATTTCGAGTTAGATACAAGTAGGAAAGACAGGGAGAAAGATAAGATGAAGAAGAACACCCACGCTTGAGTCAACGGGTGAAATCCAAGTGTTTATATGCTATGCTGTTGTCAAGAGAAGCAAGAAAAGAGTCATAGGTCCAGGAGAAAAGAAAAGTGGGTGGGGTTTGGAGGCGGCGGGCGATCTACTCATTCGCAGGGCTATGATGACTCTTCCTCACGCGGGCGGCAACGACGAAAATTTCACACGCCGAGAGCACCGCTGCACTTTTTTTTTTTCATCCTTTGTGGGGAACAAGCGTCCGCTCATCGCGCATCCGGCAATGCAATTGCCCATCCGTTGCATCTTTCCCCCAGTCTTTGTTACCCTCAGTCCAATATGGATGACCATTAATTATTATTACGACTATTCTTAAATTCTTACCAAGTCCTGGACAACCGAACTCTTGAAGATCGAGTGCCGTTCGTTGGCTACGAGAGGTTTTGAGTGGTCGCTGTAATTTCTTTTCCCTCCTGTTCCCGGTGTCTTCGAGGCATTTGCCACTGGAGACGAGGACCCATATCTTTACTAGTAGCAATAACCCATTGCTTGTTCTTTTAACTCTAATACCATTATTCACCCACTCAAGAGGAATTTATACGGCGACACATTTACGAGGAAAGGACTTCGAGGTTGTTGGTATTTTGCAAGAATATATCACGGGTAATATGAGGCCGGGAATTTCCCCTCAAGTTTACTCTTCTGTTTTGGGACCGACATCGGCAGGTGCTCGGTTGCCCAAATCACTCCAGGGTCGATATTGGATAGCCAAAATGAGGGGTTTAAGTGGCCGAGGGGTTTCTGCGATCTATTTCGACCACTCCTTGAATACATCCAAGGTCCACACCTGTATTACCAATTACCAGGTCACCACTGCAATCCAGAAACTCACAACTGTTAATCAAAGTCGACGGCTGGGTCCGTTAACTGAATGTGTGAATTAATAACGAGAGCAACTAAGAGGATACAAATCGTACTGCCACTGGCCCCTGAATCATGTCCTTCTTTTGATCATAACTTGCTTTATAGAATACGGCCGGGGTGTTGTTCTTTTGAGCACACCAAACTTGGAAAGTCTTCGAGCATGAGGAAGTATATAACGTCACCGGTTCTCCGACACCGCCCTTGAGGTGGAATAATTGCTTTTCTTCATGATCCTGTTGGTTGGATCCAACAAATCACGACCACGCCCTTACTACTGCCCTCACCCGTCACTAATCCCCAAGAACTCTAACGTAGGCTAGTAAGGATTCCCCTTCCAAAGAAAGAGGAAGCTACATTAATTCATGGGCCGAGACGGAAGGGCGCAATAAAAATCGATGAAACGGACGTTCACAATAGACGAGCCTCTAAAACACAATGATACATTTTAGTGTGAATGCTAATGCACATTGAATCGGGGCCCTTCTCACGTCAGTGACTCACAAGCCGTCGAAAGAATGTCTGAATTCTGTTTCCGCGAGGTCATCTTGGAGGGGATCAAGGACCACGAACAGAGATCTCTTTTTCCGGCATTCTGGTATGAAAATCATGCTAGCACCACCGGCCTGGACATGCCTCAAAACTTCCGTCGTTTCTGCTTCGATGCTCCCTGGATGAACAAGTCGCCTGCCCTGCGCTCAGGGACTGGATACAGATCGGGTGGAATTCCATCAACCAACCCTGATCCTGCGTCATCCGCAGATTTATTCAGGGCTGAAGACTCATCAGTGTCGCTACTACTTGTCCTTTTACGCCCAAGCCGTTCAGTTCTGGATTTCCGGATGCCATATCCTCGATCATGAGAGCCCATGATATTGCCATGCCCAATCCTTCTACTCTTCCGCATCCCAAAATATAGACCGGCAACAATTATGATCACGACGCCAAAGCTCGCTGGAAGTCCGATGCGGAGAGCTAATTTATTGAAAGGCGCAGACGGGGAGGGCTTATAATGCTCTACAGGCCTAGGAAGAAGTGTAACTGTCGGGCCCTGTCGAGCACTTGCACGTCGATCCAGGGTAGGGTCCAGCTCAATGATATACAGGGTCAGAGTGTTGCTCGCTTTTCCCTGAAGCCATTCCTTTCGCATGTGAATGGGGATATAGCCGTAACTATTGTCTGTCCTTTCAGATGTAAAGGCTGAAGTGCCCTCGGAAGACTCCGAGTATATAAGCTCGATATGGATAGTAGCATTTAGAGGATAAACGTCGGCGTTCCACGTAACATAATAAGTCGTATCAGCCAGGATGTCAGCCCCATCTTCTGGGAGACAGAATGGCACGATGGGTCCGTTAAGATCAGTACAGATAGGAAAGTCGCCAGAAGAAAGCCCCCCGGAGGGTTCATTATGGAGAAGGGTGTCGTTAATGTCTGAAATGGGATCATTTGACAAGTTTCCTACTATTTCAAGGTAATGGGGCGCTGGATTAGATCTCTTGATCATCCAAACTGAATCCAAACTCAAGCTCTTGATTGTACTCACCAAATTCAGATCGAGTTCCTCCTCGCCGCGGCATGATTGCTCCGAGACCACAGCTTGACATGGCCATGATTGTTAATACCATGGCCAGTAGGTGAGACCAGGAAGCATGATAATATTCGGACTTTCGCATATTGGATAAGACGGAACAATGTGTCTCGCGTGTTTGATTTCACTGCAGACTGTTAAAATGATGCTTTGAATAAGCCGGCGGTACTAGTCTGGTATCAAAATATATGACGGATAGACAAATGCAGTGAAGTAAGTGGTTGTGCCTGTTGTGTCTTGGAGGTGGATCGTGGGTGTCATTTCGACGAGCAAATAATGGGGATACGCCAAGTATGGAAGTGACAACCCTGGTGTGCGCCTGCTGGGGGAGGGCTGTAAAGGCACTTTCTAGTGGTTTTCGAAGTTCCCACCACCTAGCGAAGACGATGGATGTTATCGGGCAGGAAATAGTGTATAGTTGTTTCCAAAAGTAGGCCTGAAAAAAATATAGCCCTAGGTTGGAGACAGAGACATATAAGGTAGGTACCTAGGTACGTCCTGTGTCGTCTTGAGGCCCAACTATGAGCCATGACTCAGCACCAATTGAATTGCTCCCCACCTCCGCTGAACAGAAGACAATGCTAGGCAGATTTAGCGTACGATTCCCATGACATTATCGAAGGTAGATATTCTGATAAGAGAAAGAAAAGAAAAGTACCAACTAGATATGTTAGTGACATAATCTCCACCAGAGGTTGGAGTGAGGAACCCAGAAGAGCCCTCGAGACTGCGGAGGACCGAGTTGGCACTCAGGTAAAGAATTGAAGAACAGGTCAGCTCTGTCTTGAATTGAGATTCAAGAAGTGCACTTATCAGATTGCGAGTGGCTGATCTTCCTTTGCTTTTTGTTCTTTATACTTCTCTGAGCTTCGGGTTCCCCGCTCCCGACCGAAGGTGCCACCCTTGCCCAGTAAGCCGGGTGCTACCATTTAGAGTTAGGCCAGCTGGCGCGCGAGTCTGCCCATCGTGGCGATTTCATTTAAACACAACGCTGGTGCCCTTCTTCCCTGAGCTGCCTGCTGTCCGTACTCTGGCCCTTTGCATCGTCCAATCTTCTCCAAAGTGCGCCTGTCGCTTCCACCTTCTGCCCAGGTTTGTTTTCTCATCAAAAACTAGATGCATCCGAGTATTCTTGACACTTACGCGTGATTATCCTCGCTAGCACCATGCGCTTCATCCACCTTCTTGCCGTCCTCCCAGCGCTCGCTGCCGCCCAGGAGCAGGCTCCTCTCGGGGACCGTGTTCAGGGATGGTTCAACAAGGCCAAGTCTTACCTGCCAACTGCGACCCCTGTCATTCCCGTCGCTGAAAAGGTGGTTGAGTCGGCGGCGAAAGCTGTTCGAGAAAAGGCCGTTACCCCTTTCAATACGACCAACTGGCAATCAATCCTGCAACCGGGATCGGAACCTGAGGATTGGCTTCTTTTTGTTACTGGTGGAAATAAGACCTGCTTCGGCCGCTGTGGCAAGGCAGAGAAAGCATTCAATGTAAGAGCTTCTTTAATAAAGGGGGGAGGGGGTGGGAAAGTTGATAGAAAAGCGCGTCACATTTGCGGATAGGGGCTAATGATCCCATTCTAGGAATCCGTTCTCCTTTTCTCTGTTGACCCGACCTCGCCCAACCTTGGATACCTCGACTGTGAAGCAAACCCGATTCTCTGCTCCACCTGGTCTGCCGGTGCTCCTTCTGTCTGGTATTTCAAGGTTCCCCAGGCTCAACTGGGTGAAGAACGCCCTGCCACTCCTCTGTACACCGTATATCTCAACTCGACGACCGTTACTGCCGAGACGGTCTATAAGATCCACTCTGACAAGACCTACGAGAACAAGCCCGCCTACGAGGGTGCCTTCCACCCCACTGATGGCTGGCTTGCCCAGTATGGTCTCCTTGTGCCTTTCGGTTATGTCATCTACGGCTTCAGTGCTGTTCCCAGCTGGCTTTTTATGATCCTCATCAGCTTTTTCAGCCGGACCATGATGTAAGTTTCACTAGCGGCAATGCTTGACTTTACTCATTCACTGACTTGATGACTAGGAGCCGCCGACTTGGAAACACTGGCCCTGGCGGAGCCCCCGCCCCCCGTGCTGGCTAGACATCTTTCTTGGTCGGAATGAATGATGCTAACTTTTTCAGAGGGTCATGGTCAGAGATGTATATAATGAATTAGTAGTACTTCTGATCTGATAAATATGGAATATGTTGGAGCCTTGGGTTTATTCTTTTTCCTGATCCTTTACGATACATGTTTTAACTCGCTCTTATCGATTGAAAAAAATTTTTATCCCGTAAAGAAAATAAAAGTACACTTATTTTTCAAATCCGTGTCTCGGGGGCCAAGATAGCTGTCTGCAGGGATTTCAAATGGATTGATAAGTTCTCAATCCCTGGGCGAGACAACCAAACCCAAAGCAACAAAGCTCCTTTCCGTTACCTAACCAGCAAAAGCGCTCAATTCCCACGCAGCCAAATTTCCAAGCTTCCGTATCTTACAATCGCATACCTCAACCCAGCATTCACAAAATTTCCCTGCGCAAGAATGTCCGAAATAGATCGCGTCGCTCCGTCCACCACTACCTATGTCGTCGCCACGGCTATCATCGCTGGTATCACTGGTTATTTCGTCGGACAAGGAGCATCATTAGGCCTCTTTTGCCCCCCCGCAACCAAGAAGGGTCAGCACCTGAAAGCGCCTCAGGATTCTTCGGACGAAGAACATGACGATGATGTCTCCAATAGCGAGGAGGAAGGCGATGGAGGCGAGCTAGCCAACTTTGAAAATAATTCCGAAGAGGTGAAGCTGGTACTTGTTGTCAGGACGGACTTAGGAATGACCAAGGGTATTTTCATCTTCTTTTTCTTTTACCCTTTTCACGTCCTAGTATCTACGATATGTCTGGAAAGCACAGAAGCTCTCTTATAATGACGTCGCGATTGGCAATTATTGCTAACTGAGATTTTCGACTAGGTAAAATCGCCGCCCAGTGCTCCCATGCAACCCTCGCCTGTTACAAATATCTGGTCGCGCATTCGTCGGACTCTCCTATCCTCCGTCGGTGGGAAAGGCAGGGACAAGCGAAGATCGCGCTGCAGACGAAATCCGAGGAGGAGTTACAGTTGTTGCAGGCGCAGGCCATGAGTTTGGGGCTCTGCGCTCGGGTTATTCAAGATGCTGGACGGACACAGATCGCCAGCGGGAGCAGGACCGTGCTGGGTATTCTGGGACCAAAGAGTGTGGTCGATCGCGTGACGGGACATTTGAAGTTGCTGTGAAAGTGAATAGAGTATTGTTTTGGCATGGCATATATCCGGGTTGGGCGTGTTTTTCTTCAAGGTTCATGTTGTTGTTACCCTGTTGATACCCGTTTCTCTCTTTCTTTTGAGCATATACATGAGATGGCTGGAGTATGGTTTCGATGGGATTGGAGATCCGCTTGATGTCCACTTAACACGCGTAAAAAAAGCGGTGCATCGTCCGCTTCTACAAATTTATAACAATAAGCTATCTGAAGGCAAGGTATGTTGGCTGGTCATGGTTTGTCTCGAGCCTCATCGGCCGACGGCCAAAATCGGTAGAGAACAGGAATATGACGCCGTCAAACACCGGGCCAGCCAGCCGAGCTCACCAATCCTCCCGGAAGGAAGAAAGGGAGCTCAAGACCAGCGTGATACCCAGTGCCGACATTTAATCTAAGATCTGTCGACCGGAAATAGACACCAGGCAGAAGAATAGTGGTGACTCCTTAAGTCGTCGAACTGTCCAGTAATCAACCGAAACACAAAGACACGACCATCTTCCAAGGAAGAAAATCGAGCTTCGTGATCAGGATCGCTGGACACAGATCAGTTGTGTTCTGTTGATGAGAAGAAAAGAAGAAAAATGAGCAGGGAAAAATCCCAGCCTTTTTATTGCTCGCGCTAAGTGGGCGCTAAGAATTTGTCGCGCTAAACCTTACCGAGACTCCTTGCTTATGTAATACGGACAAGGAAGCCTGGCCGACAGCGATAGTCGTCGTTGGCTCTTGTCTCTCTCGACATCGCCTGTCCATTTGTTCTGCTTTACTTCGACTCTTATCTGTCTCGTATACATATAGGTCGACAATATGGCGGACGCTATTTCCATCGAGCAGAACAACAAGATCCGAGTGGCGCTGGGCCTGAAGCCGCTCCCCGTTCCTGGAGGCGATGGACCTGTCTTCAAGGATTCCGACGATGACTCGTCTTCCGACGGCGAGGAACCCGCAAGCACGCTCGAATCACGCGAGGCACAGGCTTCCGAAAACTGGAAAAGGATACAAGATGAAGCCGAGGCAAAGAAGAAGCGAGAAGAAAGGAACACTGCGATCAGAAAAGCTCGCGAGGCCGCGCAGAGGAATACGAAACTTCAAGGGTCGACATTAGGGGAGAGTGGCGACACGGAAATGGACACCAAGACATGGTTGCTGCAGTCGAAGAAGCGGCAGAAGAAGATCGAGAAAGACCGGGCGCGCAAACTTGCAGAGGAACTAGAGGAGCGTCAACGGGTGGCTGAATATTCGGCCGCGGACCTGTCTGGCATCAAGGTTGGACACGGGTTTGGCGACTTTGAAGGGGGGGCGGAGCATATCCTTACACTCAAGGATACTACGATTGATGAGAACGAAGAGGAGGGCGATGAGCTAGAGAATGTGGACTTGCGCGAGAAAGAGAAGACTGCAGAGAGAGTCGAGCTGAAGAAACGCAAACCCGCGTACGACCCGACTGCGGAGAATACTGGGATACTAGCGCAATATGACGAAGAAATTGAGGGCAAGAAACGAAAACGGTTTACTCTTGACGCGCAAGGGTCTACTTTGGAGGAGCGGGAGGCGAAGCGACAGGAAGTCTCCGACAAGCTGAAAAAAAATATTATCAGTTTGGATTTTGATATCGAAACTCCCGCCTCCGATTACATGGACGTGAGCGAAATTAAAGTCAAGAAGCCGAAAAAGAAGAAAGCCAAGGCAACGAAGAAACGGTCTGCCCTTGACGAAGATGATATCTTCCCCGCTTCGGAATCAGCAGATACCCCGAACGGAGCCTCTTCCATGGACGTCGATGCCGTTAACGGCGCACCTGTACCCGCACTAGCGCCTCGGAAGTGGGAGAGCGAGAACATTTCGTTCGTGGATGATGACGATCTACAAGCTTCACTAACCCGCCAGAGACGGGCGGCGTTTAAGAAGCGACAGAAGGTACGACCTGAGGATATCGCACGGCAACTCAGGGAGGAAGACTCCCAAACTCCAATGGAGGTGGAAACCCCAGAGGACGAAGAGCCTGGCCTAGTGATTGATGAAACCTCGGAATTTGTCTCCAACCTACAGAAACCGACATTGCCGGAGCGACGTGAAACACGGAAATCCACACCAGCTGAAGACTCGCGCGCTCAGTCCGAAGAACCCGCTGAGCAAGATCTGGATGATGGTGGTGACGTGGACATGGAGCGAACATATAATGACATTGAGGATGAAGAAGAGCTCAAGGAACGCATCAAGCGAGAGGAGTCGGCGGCCAACGCACGGATTACCGCAACCGGCTTGGAAGAGGAAGCCAGTCTGGACCAGGGTCTTGGTGCTACTCTATCGATGCTCAAGAAACGTGGTCTAGTGAAAGCCTCGGACGCAGCAGACAAGAACACTCTAACCCGAGACCGTGACCGCTTCTTGAATGAGAAGTCCCGGCTTGAGACGGAGGCTGAAAAGCGCGCGCGTCAGCAGCGTGAGCGCGACCGTGCTTCCGGGAAGCTCGATCGCATGTCCGCCCGGGAACGGGAAGAGTATGCTCGATGGGAAAACAAACAGCGTGACCAACAGGACGCCCGTCATATGGCTGATGTTTTCAACAAGGAGTATAAGCCCGATGTGCAGCTTAAATATATTGACGAATTTGGCCGTTCGATGAACCAGAAGGAGGCGTTCAAGCACCTCAGCCACCAGTTCCACGGCAAGGGAAGCGGCAAGATGAAGACCGAGAAGCGACTCAAGAAGATCGAAGAGGAAAAGAAACGCGAGGCCATGAGTGCGCTAGACAGTAGTCAACATACGGGTATGAACAACGCCATGGGGGCGACTGCTCGCAAGAACCGCCAGGCGGGCGTCCGTCTGGGGTAACAGGACGATTCAATAGAGCTTCAGAGCTAAGGAACCTTGTCTCCGGACTCTCAGATGTCTTCTCTAGTTTTATGCCAGCGGGACTGTTTATTCGTTGTTGTACTTAGACTTCAGCATCAAGCTCTTGATAGTTAATTGTACATTTGATACCAAGAAGCGCCATAATGCTCCTGCATAACCCTAGGATGGACTCTAAAAACCGAGCGATCCCTGCTACTTGAGATGAAGCTTCCCCCCTGCCCACCAGGGAGCACGGAGATGGATCCGATTCGTAAGGATTTCTCTAGCTCCAGGTTTAGATTCCCCTCCGGCCGCGTGTGGGGGAAATTAACCGACCTGTCCAGTGTTCGGGAGATGTAGGGTTGAGGTCAGAAGGAATACCTAGGCAACAAGGAAGTACCGAGTTTGCTCCTTTTTTGCTTTTTTGGGGTTGACTGAGAATTTGGAAGGAGGAAGAGACTTCAAGTCCATTTTCCTCAATCACAATCATGACTGTTTGTTTTGACCCCCCACGTCCTCGTCAAAGAAGATCCCTACAGAGTAACTACGTACTGTAGTTACTGTCCATACCTGACTAAGAATAAGAGCGGCAGAATCATAAAGATGTTCTCCTCACAGTCCGGAATTACCCCAAATTCTGTGAGGGGTAAACCAGTCTGACACCTTCTCAGGCCACGCCGGTTTTCTCTAAAGAACTCACCGAAAGTGGGCCCGGGCGATAATTGATCGCGCGATTGCCGTGACCTGGCAATGACAACAAGATCCCGCATGGAGGTGCCTCTAGGGGCGTCCGCTGGGAGCTGTAGCAATCAGACCTTTCGCTGTTTTACAGAGAAAGGATAAGGTAGTTGTCAAGCAGGAGGTAAATCTTCAATAATGGCATACTGTGTAGTAATAACTAGCTCACGGCCAAGTTACCAACTTTCCCTTTACAGTAAGGTTGAGCGCCTTCCAGCTTTGTCTTTCGTGCTTCGCCAACCTTATGAGACGTCGATCAAAGATGTTATCTGATGGGAAATGCCCGGGTACGGCGTCGTCTCGACATGCCGTGTATTTAGTGTTGAGTTTTACCTATTGCTGTTGCTACACAGTACTATGATCAAGTGTAAATCGGACCACGATTCGCAATTACGAGTACTTATGACTGATGGCACTGGAAGCAGCCGTGCTCCGAGTCGTCGGATCGGGATCAACAGGAAGACTGGGAGGCCCTTCAATCCCTCCAATTTACCCGCTGCGAGCACGCGACAGCCAATCAGCACCGTGGCTGGCCTCCCCATGTTCACATGAGTCAAAAAAACCACACACGCAGCATCTCCAACTCAAGGACGGCTTTCCCTTATTTATCGCTTCCCACTGTCCGTCCTGTTATTACTCCGTGATTTTCCTCTGCCTTTTATATTATTTTATATTTTATTTTTTGTTTTTATCTCTTATCCTTTGACAGCCTCCTCCTGTCTTTCCTACTCCACCTTTATCTTCCTTTCCCCAGGACTCCAGCTACCTCCCCCTAATCAGTACACTTCCCGCCATGCTGTCCACTCTCAGGGTTGCTAGCCGTAAGGCTGTTGCGCGCGACGCTAGCCTGCGCACCGTGATGGTCGGCGCTAGATACGGTTCGACTTGGTCCAATGTTCCTCAGGGTCCTCCGGTAAGCTTCATGAACCTCTTCGGAGCTCATTGCCAGGCCATTGCTGATAACATGGGCCGGGTTCTAGGATGCCATCCTTGGTATCACCGAGGCCTTCAAGGCCGATTCTTTCAAGGAGAAGATCAACCTTGGTGTTGGTGCTTACCGTAAGGAGCCAGACCCCTTTGTTTTTCTGAGTTCAACCAAAAAAAAAGCAATTGATGATTGCTTCTGTTCCCCCCTCCCCCTCCGGATCGAGGATCCTTCCCCCGATGGTCCCACAACATTTTGAGCGGTTTGGATAGCGACTGAGATGAACTTTTTTCTATCGTAGGTGATGACAAGGGCAAGCCCTACGTTCTTCCCTCCGTCCGTACCGCAGAAGACAAGGTCGTCGCGTCGCGTTTCGATAAGGAGTATGCTGGAATTACTGGTGTCCCTTCTTTCACCAGCGCTGCCGCCAAGCTGGCCTATGGCGCCGATTCCCCCGTCCTGAAGGAGGACCGTCTCGTCATCACCCAGTCCATCTCTGGTACCGGTGCTCTGCGAATCGGTGGTGCTTTCCTCCAGCGCTTCTACCCTCATGCCAAGAAGATCTACCTCCCAACTCCTAGCTGGGCCAACCACAATGCTGTGTTCAAGGATTCCGGCCTGGAAGTCGAGAAATACCGTTACTACAACAAGGATACCATCGGCCTTGACTTTGAGGGCTTGATCGCCGATATCAAGGCCGCCCCCAACAACAGCATCATCCTGCTCCACGCTTGCGCTCACAACCCCACCGGTGTCGACCCTACCCAGGACCAGTGGCGTAAGATTAGCGACGTTGTGAAGGAGAAGGGCCACTTTGCTTTCTTCGATATGGCTTACCAGGGATTCGCCAGTGGCAATGCTGATCTTGATGCCTTTGCCCCCAGGCACTTTGTGCAGGAGGGCCACAACATTGCCCTGTGCCAGAGTTTCGCTAAGAACATGGTAAGACATACGTAGCGTTTTTTTTTTTTTTTTTTTTGGTGTGTGTGGTAGTAAATGAAGACTAACGTGATTTCTAGGGTCTGTATGGTGAGCGTGTTGGGGCTTTCTCTCTGGTTTGCGCCTCCGCAGAGGAGAAGAAGCGCGTCGACTCCCAGATCAAGATCCTCATCCGCCCCTTCTACTCCAACCCCCCCGTCCACGGAGCCCGCGTTGCCTCGACCATCATGAATGACCCTGCCCTCAACGAGCAGTGGCTGGGTGAGGTCAAGGGCATGGCTGACCGTATCATCGAGATGCGTGCCCTCCTGAAGAAGAACCTGGAGGACCTTGGCAGCAAGCACGACTGGTCCCACATTACCAACCAGGTAAGAACATTGAAAGTTACAAAGTGAAATGGGAAGACAGAGCAACTGATAATTGAATTAGATCGGCATGTTCGCCTATACTGGTCTCAAGCCCGAGCAGATGGATGCTCTTGCCAAGGAGGTATGCTCGGCCCTCCGACCCTGGTTTCAAGTACATGGATTAACTAACCCTCAATAGCACTCCGTCTACGCTACCAAGGATGGCCGTATCTCCGTGGCTGGTATCACGACCGGCAACGTCAAGAGACTGGCTGAGTCCATCTTCAAGGTGACCGGTTAAATGAACGAAGTGATGATGAAGTTGGGTAGGCTAAATTGGGGGACTAAAAAAAATTAGATCTACCGGCAGGTTTTGTACTGATATCCGTCTGTTTCATTAGCATTTTTTTTCTTTCTTTTCTTCTTTCAAGCTTCTATAGTGGAAAAATATTTTATCCTTGGATGATAAATACTTCTTAACATATTGAGGTTTCGTTTACTTCAAATATGATAACTTACTACCGACCTGGGTGGTTTGAGTCCGGAGGTTTTCAAGACCATTGGGAAATTGCATTCCCTGCATGATTAATTTAAACTAGTAGGACATGTCTCCTTTATAAAATCCACCTGAATGATTCCTCGACTCCACAATTGTCTATCCATCAACCTCCCTCTCCTCCCAGTCATATGCAGAACATCCTCGCAGAAGCGACCTAGGAACTACCTAGGTACCTGGCAGGACGAGCTCATACACGAGCTGATCTGATGCTCCATATTAACGTGTCAATTTTGAGAAAAAAAAGCTCGTGCAAGTAAAACACCTGGCGAACAACCCCCCATCCCCCATCCCCATTCCCCCGTATCATGAGCTGTTTAGGGGTTATTTTAGGTAGTTTTAGGTGGAATATCCATCTAAGGAATATCAAGTTTAAGAACTTATTATGGCTTGTTTAGTATTATTATTTATTAAATCCCTTTAGAAAATAGGCCACACTATCAAAAACCTTAGCGCTAAGTTGCCTCTTAGCATAACGTATTGTTGTTTGGCCCTGTGTCAGTTTGGCAAGTCTTTACGGCTTTGTGGCCAATGTTTTTGGGCTCACATACCCTAAAAGGGGACTCTGATCTATAGCAACACTGGATCTCTTTGCTGCCGATGCAAGAAGTGAGGGTCTGGATTTGAAGCCTTGTTTTTGCTTGCACAATGCATTTGTTACGCCCTTTGCCTTGTTCAGACCGACAGAGCGCCTATATTTTTGCCATAAGACGCACTATGACCTCTAGATGCAGATCACTCTACGCGCTGAGGCTCTGTTTAACGGTGAAGTTGCCATCAGATCGTTCTACCCAGTCCTCAAAGACCTACTGCCGAGAGCCTACATAGCAGAAAGATACCTAAGCGCCATGCCTGACAAGCTCACTTCAGCGTGAAATACTACATCATCTCGAATGGGAGTACTTTAAGCGCCGAAATTCTGCTCGAAGTGTGATTACAAACTCAGAAATCCCTCCCTGCTCCTAAAAATATACGCAAGCTCCTAGACGTGAGCGAACTCCCCAGGCACAGAGCTTATTTTCTGCACTGCGGCACAGTCGCCATGTATACGCGCCTCGACCGTTAGTGACTATCAAGTCACGAAAATGAAGATACCTCAGCGCGTGATGTTACACTCAATGGCTTAGAGTAGGTCGATTGGACAACTAGTCTTCCCCTCAGGTGGGTATAACACTGAGTAATTTTCTCTGATAGGAGCCTGCTTGTTTGAAATTGGCGCCTAGGGGCCCTAATCTGCCTTAGAGCCGGCTCGTTGGCTACTTGCTACGTAAGTATATCCCAAAAAAGAACAGAAGCAGTAAAACATGAAAAATAAAGATGAACGCCAACTTCAGGTGCATCCTGGTATAGTGTCTGACCTACCTATGTGTAATTACAGAGCGGCCAGAAAACTATACAAACTGCTCGATATCCTACATGGCTCCTTGAACAATCCCTCAGACCACTACCACACATCTCAATTCAAGATTGTCTTCGTTATACTTCATACATTGTCATTGATATTATCATTGCGCTTCTGGAAAGTCATCTTATATTTTTCATCATATTTTTTGTGCAAGTCAATTTATCCTATTCTTAATACTAAACCCCCGGAATGCCGCCGTACGAGCAACAGTACTAAGACGCTGTCATGAAGGTACACTCTGCTGTTCAGAGAGTCAAACAGTGCCAGGAACGTGTTGCACATGCAAAGTAATAGATAATTGAGAAGCAATAGCGATCTATGGCAACTTGTGAGTGATTTCTAAACAATGGGTTGCGCCACTACCTACGGTTGATGCTTTTAAGAACGCAAAGCCAGGGGTTGGGTAGTAAGGGAAGAACGAATTCTGGATGATGCGTTGGACACCAGGGATCGTGAAATTGATCGCTGCCGTTGAGCTTATCAAGCTTTCTGTGCGTCGTCTTGGGCTAGGCAGTGGTGCGTTGGTTAGAGAATTACGACGATATCTCATGACTGACCAAAATAAATAGGGGCCTTCCTCAAGACCTTGCAGACGAAGTCGCATACTGGACCACTAGAACTCGGTAGGTAGGTAGTGCATGCCTACTTTGATCTCTGAAGCACCATTGGGCGGTTGATCTGCACCCCAATGCTTTTTCAGGCTGATCCTTTTTTCTTTTTTTTTTTTTCCTGGCGGCCCCCTTTACTGTCTGCTTTTGTTGACAAGGATTTTGGTTGTGGTATCATGTTACTTTTCACTTGAGTATACGATTCCTATGAGCGCAGGCAAAGCGAGGAGTAGCGCCTTTACCACCTCCACGTTGGAGGGCAATCTCACTTTCTGAAATGAATAGTGCATTAGCAGAGTGAAAACCCCCAACTATAGTGGGTTGACATCATACTAGAGCAATGGCAGACATAGGCGCCGTCTTTCCGGATCAAATCTTCTGCCAGTTCATAGAGACGATCAAAATAGTCACTCGAATATGTGATTTTGACAGGCTCGAAACCCAACCAGCGAACCATCTCTGCGATGGCCGTAGAATATTTCTCCTCCTCTTTAGCTGGGTTTGTATCATCGTAACGAAGGTAGCAGACCCCACCGTGGTATCTTGCGAAGCCGAAGTTTATTGCGATGGCTTTGCTATGGCCCAAATGGAGAAAGCCGTTTGGGCTCAGGCGGGAAGCGGGTGACAACTCTATCAACCCCAACAGCTCCTATAGGTTTTTCATCGTAAACTTCTGCAAGAAATCCAACTTTGAACATGGAATCTGGATCATCGAGGACGCTCTCTGTGACGTTCTTGGATGGGGTTGGATTCGGCTTGGTCCCTGAAGGTTTCGCGTTCCCTTTTTGTTTTTGTGAGCGATGAGCGACATCTACCACATTTGTTGATCCACTAACTTCGGGAGACCCCATGATTGTGTGCTTTAGACCAACACTGCGTCGGTAGGGTTGAGTCAGAAGTGTTTTCACAGCAGGAGGCGGCGAACTGGGCGGGGTATTTTTATGACTCAGGACAGCTCAGCTCAAGGAACTGTGCTGTGAAACGAGGGTTCCTCCTTTCCCAAATTACCCTGAAACGTGCCAAACCCGACCCCTGTCTTTGTTTTAGGTTGTTCTTTGCATGCAAAGAAACGACCAGAAAAAGTTTTTGATAAGTAAATACGTAATTAAATAAAATATAGGGTAGATGCAGCTTCAGTTCTACTTAGGTAGGTTTTTAGATCTCATCCAGTACCGTGCTTCCACAAGAAATAATACTACCTATAATACTCTAGATGTGCCGGCTAGAAAAGGAGCCGGAAACGGCTGCCATTGAACCACACTGGAAAGGGAAAGAATTCGGAACCTGGATGATTCGGAATTTTCGATTTTGCTCTTCTCAGTCTGGGTACGGCAAGCCATTGGTGCCACTCCGCCATATCAAACATGTAGTCTGGGTAACAGAAGATGCGTTGGCAGGAGTTATACCTGGAGTTACATTGGGCTCAGTCACCAAGTAAGTACAGGTACAGGTACAGATACTCGTGTTTGGTAAATCGCCTTCCATTCAAGGCCGCCGATGCACCGACAAAGTCGAGTCAGTGGTCCACTGGAAGTGATTTGGATGCCGTCGGCCAGACAGGTAACACTCGTAACCTTCGCTGAAGTCCCTCGCATCAAGTTGGGGCCCACTCATGATCGGTTCTCCAGCCAGCCAACCAGCCACCTCCCCAAGGAGCATTGCTGATTACTCGGGGCTGAATAACTAATAATAATATTTACAGATATAGTCAAAGTCCAAAAAGAGTTAACTAAGGCCACCTCTATGGAGCTAAGAAGAAATAGGAAAAAATAAGCATAGGTAAGCAAAGAGCGACGTCGTGCAGGTGCAGAGACAACAAGGTAACACATACCCAGTGAGTTCATAGTTCTGGAAGTTGGGTTGAGTTGGATTTACATCGCAACCTCCCAGTGCATCTGGCCCTGTGAATCCGGATTGAAAACTCCCCAGATCAAACATTTTTAACACCCTCTTCTTACCTACTTTTCCCGCCGCGCCACAGCAGGCAGACCAGGTCATTCTGTTATACTCCTGGGTAGGGCTATTTTTGAGTTGGGGTTTGCGCAGGTGGCGAAATCATATCCGATGCAATGCACCCTGTGAGATTTGGCTTGCTTTGATTTCTTTTCTTTTCTTTTCCTTTTTCCAACCCTCCGTAATAATCAGAATCCCTGCCGGTCTCTTTCTAAGACATATTCAGTAAGAATCAATCCGTTCTTTCTGCCAAAACACGTGGACCGCTTTATTCATCAATAAATGAGGCCTAGGGCTGTGCACGATTGCATTGCCCAGAAATAGGCCAATAAGAATAGAAAGCATCGTGACTCTCGGACGCGACTGAGAATACGAAGCCCAAAATAATCCCTAGCACTGCCGACGAGGCTACTAGATCGGAAGCGGAGTTATAGTACTGACTTTTCATTTCAAACCTGAGATCGGAGTGGGCGATAATTCTCTCTCAGGTTCCAAGTCCTATCCTATCCACCAATAGTGGGAATGTGAACTATAGGCGCCCGTACTTCATACATTGATTGGAACTGGAGGTCGAGCGTCGATCAGCAAGAGATAATCCCTCAGCGGTAATAATAATAATAGCCTTTCGTTCCTTGACGCTTGGTTCCTTGCCCCAAGCTCTGTGCGCGATGTCTGCATTCCTCTCTCCACTTTCTCCTAATGAAGCAGGATGTCTGAGGTACCGGCAGAGTATCTCGACGGCAGGAAGCAACGGCTAACCAACTGATCATAATCAGAATACCTACTACTAATATGATACATACCAACTGTGATCTAGAAGATCATAATATCCAGGATCCAAAGAAGAGTCGCCATCTCCATCGTAAAAATCGACCTTCGATCGGAGAGTACTAAACTTGATACTACTTGCATCCCTTCATTACTGAAGTGGAATGATCACAGGGATGGCCCAACCTCTTCCGGTCAACTGGGAACCAATTATTTCCCTGGGCTAACCTTGTTTTTTTTGGTCATTATTTTTCCCTTTCCTTTCTTTAGATTTTTTCGCTTTCCTTGTTTCTTTTTTTCGCGATGCTGAAATTTAATTCATAAATTGATTTTCGGGAGCGCGTTATTCATACTGCGTCCACACCAGGGCGAGTCGTCACTTGATGATTAAGGACTAGGCTCCCACTAATTCTGGAAGAAATCCTGCCACCCAATCAGTTTTATTGCGCAGGAAAGATCACCCAGTTGGCTTGTTTCGGCTCGATCTCCGCTGGCTGTAACCTAGAACTGCGATCAATGTCTATCATGATCCTGATGATCATCAATCAAACCTGACTTGCTCGCAATGGGGGAGACACATAGGGCTACGGAATCTATCAATTTCTATATCTTACCAATGAATAATATACTACCCGTCGCTCAAGGAGATTATATTAATATGCTTTGATGGATACGCCATCTGCTTTTCTCACCCAACTAAGCAATTCCGATTGGAGGGGGCTCCATGGAGAACGTTTTATCTGCTTGAAATCCCGAATCAATATCACGTTAAGGCCGAATCTTTTCCCGCCGGACTCCACAAAGAACTTGGATTTAATGCACGAGTGCAAATAGAGGGGCCTCTCCGGAGTCTGCTCATTTACCTTCAAAAATTTTTATCTTAAAAGGTAAAGGGCTAGAAACAGGAAACACAAAAAAAAAACAAGATCAATGCTGGAACCGGACGTGACGGATGATCTCCCGTCAAAAATGAAGCATGTTGGTTATGTAGGTAAGTACCTAGGTATATTCTTTGCGTCTGATAGTTCAATAATGACCCTGCCTGTGACAACTTTGGTATCTTGTGTATTGAAATAAATTCCAGGGTTGTTGGAGGCAAAAAGCAAGGCGCACCTTTCTTTCCATGTTCCGGATGTCCCTACTCTCTGTCATTGTCCCAATATTTTACCACCTCCGAATGTTGCCCTTCCCCCTCTTGAATCCAGGTACTAGTTTATACAAGAGGGAGGGACCAAAGAGCTTGTAGCCAGGAGTGTAGAGTATTAAGAACTTCCCAGGGGCCTTTAATTGAAAATCCCTCTCATTGCCAAGTTCTTCAGTGATTATTAATATTTTTTGACTTTTTGCGAGCTGGGTTTCCCCTCATTGTTCGTTTCGGCTTCGATATTATATTATAATTCTTTCCTTGAGAGGTTGGACAAGGGGAGAATAATAGATTACAAAATACCTTCTTGTTGATTCTCTATCATTGGGTTCCAATGTTCAAAGGAGAATAATATCATTCACTTGGGGGCATGATCCATTATCGTCCCCAGGACAGGCTCTGGGTCATTCTGGTCCCCAGTTCATTACTGGGTGGGGACACTTCGTACAGCGGTTGCCAGAGGCATGGCCATGGCGCTGTCGAACAAGCAGTTTCCGCTTCGTACGACTTGCTAATAAATTAGCATGGGTGGTGGTACGAGTCAACTCTCTTTTCCGTTCGTTTCAGTACAGGGGCTGTACCAGGGCCTTCTCTACCTTTCATTCTGACTGGTTCGGAGAGACAACCAAGGATATACTCCGGTACGAGCACTACTCCTCATCCGACGAGAACAATAGATATCATCCTGATCAGAAGAGAGAAATGAAGTTGATTATTGGGTTTCATACATGACCCCAAAACTATCCTCAGTAACCACTGGTTGATCGTTGGTAGGGATAAATGTTCCAGAAATCTAACTGTGAGCTGTACCGAATCAACAGAGCGGGTCAATACACCCGTATCGTGCTGCGTAATAACTTAACCCCAAGCCTATCATCCATTGGCGTTTAACCTTTCTTCTTCGATGCTGAACGACTTTGACTTGCCTTACTACTAGTGCTACCCATGGATGTTAGCTCACGACTCGTCTGGCACTAGTAGCCCCGTCCTATCTTTCCCGCTTCCTATTCTTACTCGTCTTGCGCTTCTGAAAAACATACCATAGTAGAGTTGACTGATTCTGGATGGCACTGGGGTTTAGCAGGGGTCAGTCCAGAGCAAGGTCAAGAAAGGCACTCGGTGCCTGATCGATGAAAATTTTCCATGAGGCCTGTTGTTGCCACACCTTTCTTTCCAATGGATATCGTCGTTTTCTAGGTGCATGCCGAGCTCTGGTGTGCCTGAAATACTCTCTGCAACTATGACTCTGCTGGGTGACCGGAAGGTGTGTGTGCCCTTGGGAACCACAAGATCGGAGAGAAGAGTAGGACGGAATCGCAGCACCTTAACTACTATACTATCTAAAAGATAGTCCTGCTGGTAGTAACTGTTTGGAGTCTGCAGGTTCGCTAAAATGGTAAAAGTGGTTAATTAATTAATATGAGATGGGTGCTGGTAATTTTTATTCAGGAGTTTGGTGGTTATTATTGTTATTTGCTGCTAGTGTCATCATCAACTTATATTTTAATAATAATAATGGGGGAAAAAGTAATAATACCTTGGTAATAATAGAAATAATATGATTATTACGCCGCACCAGCGCAGTATAACCTTTCGGCGGGCCTGACTCCCTGGCCCAGGAAAGGCAGAACCATACCATACCGGTGCTCCCCACTCATCCACGTCTGGTCACTCTCACGCCTGCTGCTCCGCCTTACGCTCTCTCCGGCATCATCTCATCTCATCTTTCCTCGCTCTCCCTCTCCTCCTCTCTCCCAGCTCTCTTTTCCTTCCCGTATTTTTCTTTCTTGACCCATTTCACTTCTGTTCTGTGTCTGGATTCTAACGACCGCAACCCATTTGCCATGGGTTTTGCTGGTCCCCAACTTTCGTTTGCCATTTTACATGCAAACTCCCTTTCATCCTCTCTGCTCTTTGTTGCTTGATGTATGGCGTATCGTCTTGACTCGTCTTTCCGTGCATTTGGCTGCTGACCTGCAGCTCTCACGCTGCCTCTCGTCCCTCCTCCGGATATCGAAACTCTTTCACCTTCTCTCAATTCCACCTCATTAGTCGATCTTCCCTCGGCTCACCTCTCTCTCACAACTACGCCCTCTCCCACCTTCCATCCGGACCTAATGTCCGCCCTCGAGGTCCCTGAAACGGGGCTGTCTCTCTGCAGAGACAGTCCCGGAAATGACTTCACAGTCAAGCCCTCCCAAATGATGCGGTTGAACCTCGCCCAGAGCACCCTCGATGAGCTAATTCAGAGTCTCCGCGCCGACCAGCCCGCCCGAATCCGATTAGGGAAGCACCAGACTCTTTACTACGGTTCCAAATCCCAACACTTCCATTCCTCCCATGAAACGCACCGATGCGAAATCTATACGAGCGACGCTGCCGAAAAGGGAAAACTATACTTTGCGGGTGTTTTAAGCCACAGCTTGGAGGTGCAGAAAGCCAAGGAGGCAACCGCTGCCACCGACCAGGCACTGGCGAACCTCGAACAAAGCTTGAATGCCTTTGAGCGAGGGAAGGAATCCAAGAAGACCCACATTATCACTAATATTGAGGAAGTGCGGGCGTTACGAGCGGGTGACAGCCGGTCAAGCACCGGTAAACAAGCCGCTCTCCTAGCCCGCATGCCTTCAAGTAAGGTGGAATTGGAGAAGGACAGGCTCCTGAAGACCAAAAGCAACCCCAATCGTTCTGTATCTTCCAGCCCGGCCCTGGGAGTTGCTCGCTCTCCGATTTCCATGCCCCCCTTAACACCGACCTCCGCTCCACTTTCCCACAACAAGGATCGTGTTCGCCTCGACGCCCTCAAAGTTCCTTTCATTCACCTTCTAGCCGTTCACGCCGTCTCCGTCAAGTTCCTCGCCCGTCAAACCCGTGCGTCCCTCGAAGATTGCACTGCACTCGCCCAAAAGTATGGTGCGGAGAATCGAATCAACCCGGAGAAGTTCGACCTCAAAGATAAAACATATAGGGAGCTGGATGTGTGGAATTTCCCTTATCCATCCCAGGAAGACAGGCAGGAGGCGATTGAAAATGCCGTCTCGGCATTCGATCGTATGAGGATTTCACGCTCCGATAAGCTCTGGCAGACCCTCCTTCCCAAAGATGAGCGCGGAAAGGGCAAATGCCTCTCGCGGCTGGACTTGCGAACAGGGCCGATCAAGAAGCCCCTGACCCCTCGGATACAGGTTTCGGATGAAACTGGAAAGGACGGCTATACAACCAGCCAGGAAACCGACAAACCTGCGGGCAATGGCTTGACCCCGAAGACTGCTGAGACTACCGCGGCAGCGAAATCTGGCGTAAGCTCGCAAAAGAATCGCCCCGAGAACCTTCCGGCTAAACGACCAGCCACCAAGGGCAAGAATACTGCTAACAGTACCTTGACTGGCCGAGTCACCAAGAAATCAGAACGAAAACCACCTTCCAAATCGGACACCAAATTCAAGTCCGCGGAATATGTTCACGACTCTGATGAAGAGGATACTGACATGCCAGACGTATCTTCGTCAGAGAGACCGCCACCACAGAAGACAAAACCAAGACCTAAGCCTTTGACTGCTCCCAAGGAGGCTTCTAGCGCACCCACACCCAAGGTAGACCTGCAAGAAAATCCTCCGGCAAAGGCGGATACATCGTCTCAAGCTTCCAACAAACCCTCCGCCTCGAAACGACTGCCTACCTCACGTCCTCCTGGCCAAAAATCCCCTCAAAAGCCTTCACCGCTTGGATCCTCTCCCCCAACGAATGCCTCGGAACTACAGAACCGTAGCCGTTCTTCTAGCCAAAACAATTCTTCGAGCTCCTCTTCCTCCTCTCCCTTGATAACCCAATTATCCAGGCCGCGAGTGAATATCGGTGTGAACAACACCAAACTACACGCAAAGCCTAATGGCGTTGGGAGGCAGCATGAGCTCGCGAATCCGCTGAAGCGCAAGGCGGAATTGGAGCGACCTACAATCCAGACTACGGGGCGTACGACGGGAGATTTAGAGCATAAACGGCGACGGGCAGTGAGCACCTCGAGTGGTGGAAGCACCGGGAGCGCTTCCCCGCCGCTTAGCCGGGAACTCCTTCTCCAGCAACTGCGGGAGAAGTCGCAGAAGTTTAAGCAGTACTACGCCAAGTATCGATCCCTCCATGATGCGATGGCATCACATTCAGACCCACCACGAGCAGAGCTAGAAAAGCTACAGCGGCAACATGTCCGACTGCAGCGAATGAAGAAGGAGATTTGGGACGAAGACCGACGTCTGCGGGACGGCATGTAACGATTCGAGAGACGTTACCCCTTGTATATGATTTAGCACAATTTGATACTGACAGGATCGGGCATCTACAGAACGGTTTTACATTTTATAGTTTTTGATGGGCATTGATTCCCCACAACCTGATGTTTCTCTTGCATATTTGGCATAATGAAGCAGGCCGGCCTCGAATATGCTTCAGCGGCGTTTTCCTTCTTGTTTTTGTGCCTATTGATTTCTCGGTTAATTTTTGCGGTTTTTGCATTGTTAAATACCTTTTTTTCCCCTGCCTCTTCCTTAAAATATAGCGAAACACGTGCATGTAATTGGATACAAAGATACATAGAGGGTCGCCATTCAGCAAGGGGACAACAACGAGCTGCAAGGAGCACCGGACAGACAGTCCACGAGACTAAGGAATTGAATAAAGTTCAAACATCCAGTATTGTTTTTTCTTTTTCTGTAGTGCCTGACTTCAGCTCAAACATGTCTCTCAGGTCTTAATATTCTCTGTCGTAGCTCTCTACCTAATGCGTGCGTGGGAATAGGCCCCTAGCCCAATCACCATACTTCTACCCCTCCCATGGCTGTTTTTTGAGTTGTCATGCGCGAACTTCAAAATGGAAGCAAACCCCACCATGCAGAGGGGACTTGCTTCTGGGGTGGCAAAGATTCCCGGTCAAAGGTTATCCGACCCCGTTGATTCTTGTATCCATACTTACGGCTTACCTTTCGAACAACTGCAAATAGTACAGGCTGCTGAGCCCATTTATATATGAAGAAAAAAAAAGATATAATGAGAATAACCAAGGCCATCAACCTAGTGCACCCGGTGCCCCAACTCAACCAAGTGACCACCTGATACCATCGAAATAGGAATAAAATTACATACCCCAGATCTACCAGACCTGGAATCCACGGATACTGTCATCTCTGGGCCCCAAAAACCCCCAACTAGACCCATCCGGGTTCCAATTTCCACTCTGTCCCGGCCGCCGCTTTGCTCCTTTTGCTTTCCCTCTTGCCCCCACCTCACACGTGGCTGGGCAAGCACACCGGCACACTGTAGGTTTGGGTTTTGTTTCCGTACCGCGTATCGCGGTAAAAACTCGCTATGTCCAGGTTTGTACTCCGTACGGTAACGCGGGTCACGGTATTCGCTCACCATTACCAGTATTACCGGTAGTGTCCGTGTTTATTTGGAAACCCCTACCATACCCGTGACGAAACTGTCGGGCGGCGAGGCCCGGGACCCGACAGCAAGAAAACAAGAGTCGTCCGTCATAAGAAAATGACAGGAAAACGGCAGAAACGGCCCGCCTTCGACTACGAGGTACTCCTCCAACTACGTCATGATGTTTTTGCATTTCCCTGGCAGTATTCGTTTGTTTACTGACCGCCTGCCCGCCATTCCGGGCCAGACTTCCTGGTCTGGGCGGTGGAGCTTTTCATGACTAAACGGAACCGTTCAACTGGACTGGACAGCTTGCGTTGAGAAGAGACAAAGGGAGTTTATTCTTTTTTTGGCTTGAGTGAAGCTAGCTGGTTTCTACATTGTGCTCTGGAAGAGTTGAAAGCCATGCTTTGATTGAATTGATTGGACAAACACTTTTGTGGATTGCGCCCAGAAGGTGATCTCTGAGCCGGCCGGATTTTCCAAGCTCCAGAGAACCAAGTGACGTGCATATTGCTCACAATTGCACCCCCGGTCTTCTTTGGATTCTTAAGATCTCGATTGAATCTTCCAATCTGCGCCTAGCCAGAGGGCCACGGGAGGATAAGAACGGTTGACCTCGCAAAACAAAACTCTTGGCGATTAATTACTGTTCTGGCCATGTCTTCTCATCGAGGCCGAGGGACCACTCAGAGAAGCCCCCATGTTCTGGTTCGTTTCTATTCCATGTCTAATCGAACCTCCGCCTTGAAGGCAATTATCGCAAGAGCTGATACTCATTGTCAATCTCTAGGTGACGGACTCTCGAGACCAACAATCATCCATCCAACCCCGCCGTCGCCGTTCTCCGTCTACCCGCTTCATCACTGTCGACAACGTCCTGCAGTATGCCTCTGACATTCCATCGATGCAGCAGCGTCATCCGCCGGAATCCGTCCGGCCTCGTCCGCGCTCACGCCTGGTATCTGCCGCAGGGGGGCTGATCGGCTCTGCGGGGCCTGGAGGGGGAAGTAGCGCCACTGCCACGGGGACATCGGCGACAAAGGGACGCCTTGCGGCTGCGCCTCATCTTCCGCCTCGGACCAGCAAGGTGAGCGAGAAACTTGTGCTCCTGCCGGATGAAGGTGTTGGGAGCGAACCCGGGGAGGAAGATGAGGGAGACGAAGAAGAAGAGGAGGAGATGGTCGATGAAGAGCTGGTCCAGCGAGTGGCTAGAGAGAGGAGTATGGATCCAGAATCAGTGAGGCAGACGCTGCTGGCACAGAGGAAACTCAGCGGTGATTTCGGTGTGGATAACGATATTGCGCCGTTGCTGGCAGATGAGGAGCGACTACGTCGTCGGAAGGTTGCACCGGAGAAGGCGAAGAGTTATGCGGAGCGGCTGCCCAAGGCGCGTCGCGCGGAGAAATTGGCTCGTGTTACGGCGTACTGCACCGCGCAGGCTTACAAGATGACTTCCCTGGCTACGTTTGTCAAGGATAGGCATGGGGGGAGAACCAAGCTTTACGATGATTGTCTGTATACCGCTTATCATTTGCCGCTGTTGCCGGGTCACGAAGGGTACAGGCTGCGAAGCAGTCCTGTGTTGAAGAAACCTGGCGGGAAGTCTCTGCTTGACGAGGAGATCGAGCGGAATGAGCTGCGAGACCACCATGATGACTATATGGAACCGGAGGAGCATTCGGTGTACGGCGGGCGTGCTGAGGATGGCTCCCCGCGATACGTCGACAACGAGACGAACGGCGCCCGTCCGGATTCGGCAGACATCGTCAATGGCACCGGCCATGGTCGTCCAACGCCGCCTGTACGACTTGCATATAATGTCGCGGAGATGTTTGTGTTCAGCTACGGCGTGGTCGTGTTCTGGAACTTCACCGAGAAGCAAGAAAAGGACATCCTCGCGGACCTTGCGTTTGCGACCTCCTCTGCCACCGGTACACCACTGCCACTAGCTACCATGCCCCTGCAGGAAGAGGACTTTGAAACCGAGGAGTTCCACTTTGAGTATTCAACGGAGATCGCTCGTCCGCGCGTCTACAACGACATGATCACCCTCCGCAGCGGAGACCACATGATCAAGTTGGCAATCAGTCACGGCATCGCCCAGAGCACAAAACTCTGCTTTTTCGAAGAGGTCATGGCCCGTCAAATGGCCGAAGCAAAGGACGTTCCCCGCCGGCTGGCTATGACCGGGCAACTCGGTATGAAACGGGAAGAAGTATTCCGGATTCTAGGCAAGCTATTCAAAAGCAGAGTAGAAGTTAACCTCTGTATGCCCCCTTCCTCTCCTTTCACTTTATTATTATTAGGTTTTTGTCTTGGTTTTAAAATTAACTAGGGATAAGCCTCCAACGTCCTCGATGTTCCCAATTTCTTCTGGGAAAGCGAACCAACTCTCTACCCCCTCTACATCGCCGTACGCGAGTACCTCGAAATCAAGCCCCGAATCCAAGTTCTCAACGAACGTTGCCGTGTTTTCCTCGATCTCGCCGAAATCCTCTCCGACTCTATCGCCGACAATAAAACCTCTCGTACGCCCCCCTCTCATCCCCCCCTACTGGCCTCAAAATCTACCATCAGAGGCTTGTATACTAAAAAAAAAAAAATCCACAGATCAAACCTGGATCATCATCGTCCTCATCCTCATCTCCATCGTCGTTACCATGGCCGAAGTCTTCCTCCGTTTCGGGCTCCTCTCTGCCCGCGAAGGAAGCACCTCGACAACCTCTTACGCAGCTTACCTATTCTCCCGCGCCCTGCGTGGTCCTTCTTCCTCTAGTTCCCCTTCGCCCTGCTCGTGTCCTAATACCGATATGGGGAATATGAGTTCCTACTAACTTAATAAATACCATTAATGATAATAAAAAAGAAGCTCTATTTAATTGATAGCCGGAAAGGGAAATTGGTGTTGTTATGGCGTGTTGCCTTTTTTTTTTTTTTTTTTACCTCTTATACGTGGGGAGTTTTGGGGGTGGCTGGTACAGTGTATAAAATTGTTCTCCTTCATTTTTAATCTATTTCTTATTGTCTGTCTGTCTAAGGCATTCTTGGAGGTAGATGTTATCCATGGTTCTAATATAATATTATTCTTCTTACAATTACCAAGGGACATAAACAGAGAAATGAAAACATACTGGATGAGAGAAAGATAAAGCTATACATATATAGTATCTTATCATATATCATATTAAATAAGTAAAGTTTCTTGCTATCTATATCATACAGGTGGATGTGTGTGTGTGGATGATCATTTACAGGTAATGTAGTTGTGTAGTGTGGTGTGTGCAGTGTGCAGTGTGGAAAAGAGAACAAAAGAAATAATGGAAAAAAAAGAGAAAATACAGGGGAATAAAAACAATATAAGCAAAAAAAAAAAATAGGGTCACAGACAGTAAATCAAAAGAGACAGGAAAAATAAACACAAGAATATTAATTAGGCAGGGGGGGGGGGGAAATAATGGTAAATGCCTCAGACAGAAAAAAAAAAAGAGAAACCTGTTGCCCAAACCCCAGGGAAAAAGAAGAAAAACAATAACCTAAGCCTAGCCCCCTGGAAACCCGTTTCCCGCTCTCTAGTGTTTTGTTAAGTTTTGGATGCTTTCGTCGGTCGTCATCTTGCACATTAGGCACAAAAAAAAAACAAAAGGAATAAGAGAGATAAAAAAAACAAATCAGCTAGCCCCGGGACTCCCTTTCCAGAGTTTATATAACCCACACTCAGAAAATGCTATGATGGAGATGAATCCACGACAATATATGGCTTGATGCAAAAGTGAGACAGAACGAAACAGGGGAAGTAATACGGACGAAATGAAACAAGAAACAAAAGCGGAACAAAGGAAAAATGGTTATTGCAATAGATGTTCAAGAGTTGACAGCAGAGTGGGGGATAGAATTTATCTCCAGTACCACTCCTGCTTGTCGGATAAAAGAGGCAGAGAACTGATCACTATACAGGTGTGGTCCACGAACTGTCGCCGAGCTTTGGCTTCATTTCATAGTTTTCGGGCTCTGTACTGGTAGGTCGGCGAATGGTCGAGTTGGGAAAATACATGTGAGGTGGAACCGACCCCGGATATGGTGGTCCACTCGGCTCAGGATAAGAGAAATCGTGCGCAGAACCGGGAGATGGAATGCTGCCATGGGACGGCGAAGCCCAGCCAAGGCTTGACATATGTGGGCTGCCAGTGACGCTGCTGGGCCGGTGGTCCTTGTTGGCCGGTGGTTCCAGAGGTTGAGGAGGTGCATAGCCTGAAGGATGGGAAGTCATCGACGGTCGAGGAAGCGGGGCGCTGCTAAAGCTTGATAAGGAGGGAGAGGTGGCTGTAGGGGATGCCCTGGGACTAGCCTGCGGGAAGTCGCCTCGAACATGGGGTGGAATCGAGCCATTTCCCATGTAGTAGTCAGAACGGGGAATGTTCAGCGGAGGGAGATCGCCGACGGGGGATATAGGGTGGTGAGCGGGGGAAGGTGTCGAGTGAACCGAAGCATGTTCTGAGAACATGCCATCCCCAGGAAGTCTCCCCCTTTCTTTGTTTTGCCTCAGATTGGCCTCCGTTTCCGCCGCAGCCTCCTCGATGGTACCGGTGTGGTGATTTTGATGGCGAGTCAGGGTTGTGCGACGCGTAAACGTCTTTTGGCAATTCGCATAAGGGCACTTATAAGGACGTTTGCCGGAGTGTATCCTGCGGTGTCGGGCTAACGAAGAGGAATCGCTAAATGGCTGTACGACGCAAAACGGATGGGTTAATAACTAGCCTACTACCTCACAGTATAAAGGGAGACTTACCTTGCCACATCTCTCGCACATATGAGGTTTCTCACCGGTATGAACTCGGGAATGCACAGTCAAAGCCGAACGCTGGATGAACTGTTTCCCACACCCAGGCCAATCACAAGCATGCGGTCGGACGCCGGAGTGAATCCGTTCTAGTCCAGGTTAGAAGATGAACGAGAAGCGGATGGTATATTTTGAGGGCCCTTACCGTGTCGCGCTAGATCGCTGCGTCGTGCGAAGCCCTTCCCGCAAGTTCCACAGTGGAAGGTTTTCGGAGGGGGGTCTGGCCTTGCCTGAGGGGCACCGCTATTTGGCATTTGCGCATTACTCGCATATCCGCCGGGGACATAGGGATTTTGTAGGAGGGGTAGCGCGGGATTCGGAGGCGGTTGTGGCGGGTATCGCAGATCTTGATGTAGGTTTGGCAACTGGTTGAGCGGGGCATGAGGAGGATACGAAAGGACTGGTTGGTCGCTCGCTTCGGAGATGCCAGGTTCCGACTTCATTTTGGGGGAGGACGAGTTGTCTAGGTTCGAGCTCTGGATGAACTGCTGGTGATCAAATTGAGCATCTGCGGCAACCATGGCTGCAGAACCTTTTCTGTTCAAGATAGTTGTGATGTCCATGACCCGACCCAGCGATTCGCTGAGAAACGGTGGTCAAGGACAGAACAAGAGGGGGGCCCAGGATTGCCTGTCTGACACGTAGTCGTAGAATTTACTCCACGGCACTCCTTGTTTCCTTGCGATCAAACGCGATATAAAAGCTAGTCCGCCAAGCAAAGTCCTAATGCGCGGGGCGCGGCAGGGGCGGAAAAGCGGTGGCTTTCGTTTATACGACGAAGAGACAAAAAAAAGAGTACTTTAAACACCGTAAGCACGACTGTTTCGGCCTTTCTTCGGGGCTGAGGGCGACACAAAAGCAAAAATAGGGAAACAATCTGTCAGGTGCAGACGCGCAGTTGGCCGTTCTGCTGCCGAAGTGCGGGATGTGGAGGGGATGGTAAACAGATTCACTCACGTTCGATTGCTCAAGCAGCGAGAGAGAGAAGTGGCAGTAACGCGCACACAGCCAAAAATCTTCGAAAAGTTCGTAATCAGGAATGCAGGTGATGGAGGCAAGGGTCAACCGAAAGAACTCAAGCCAAGAAATATGATTTCTTAGGGTAAAGGGGCCCAATGGTACGATCCCCGATGTCTCGATCTCGATTGAAAATTTCCAAATGCCTGTCGCAATTATGCTGTGATGCCAGCCGATAGCCCGAGATGGCCCGTAGAATATCAATGTTTGAGTGGCCCAACTAAACCGAGACACTGACTCGGACTTCGTTTTGGGATCACACGGATAGCTGCAGAGAGTGCCGAGTGGTCTGTTTCGAGAGAAACGCTGGATGGGGGGACTATTTGAAGCGTCGAGCGACCACGAGATGCGAACCCTTGAAAACCGCGACGCCGTTCCGATCCCACGACAGAGTATATCTCTTATTATCACCGCAGACTTGACGCGATTGCGAAACCGTTATGAGCTGTCCAAATAGCGAAACCCAGTTTCCCTAAGCGCCGGATTGTGTTGGCGGCGGTGCACGAGACGTGGAGAGCAGTGGAGGGGCAAAAGTAGGTGGCTCAGACGACGGTCCTGTACGAAGTGTGGAAAGTACCAGGTTAGCCAAAGTCCGCAAGGATGCCAAAATCCAATTCCTAATTACGGATCCCCATGTGCTCGCCGCGCTGATGCTCTAGACCAACTCCGTAGCTGGGTGGTATGATTGTTTTTTTTTTCCATTCCCAAATAGAGCCGGAGTTTCCGGTTTCCCCATGGATGACACGCGCAAGAGGTCCAACCCAGGTTATAGGGACGCTTTCTCCTCGCGATCGAGAACGTTACATTCCTGGAGCGATCAGGCGGCCAGTTGGGACACGGAGGGACGAACGGAGGAGGCATCACCATGAGATGATGAGGTGCGTCATCGGAAAGCAGCAGCGGGGGAAACTGGAGGGACAAAGAGTGGTCATGAAAAGCAGAGAAAAAGGAATATGCCTACCAAGAAAGAGACCCCGCCAAGGTGGAACGATTACAGCAAAGAGCAGCGCAGGGAGGGGGAGGGAGAGGATGCGCGCGCTGGAGAGGAGAGGAGTAGGAATAATATGATGAGGTATTCCCCCGAAAGATCCAAACGGAAACCCAAACCCCTCGTGATTTTGAGAGTTGTGAGGGGGAGGAGCAGACAGAGTTGAGAGGTCAACTTTGGTTTGTCCTTCACGCGATGAATGTGAGAGAGGGAAAGGAAGAAAAGTGAGAAAGAGTACTCGAAAGAAAAAAGAAAAGAAAAGAAAAGAAAGCCCAAACGAGAATTCAAAAATACTCAAGGTGCTCGGAGGATTTGGTGTCAAGAATGATAGATAATAAGAATAACAACGGCTCAAAGGACGTACAGTGCTCGAGATGGAAAGGGAAACACGAATAAAAACAACAAAATAATACCTGATGCTAATAATTATAATAATAATAATAATAATAATAATGGCGATAATTATAATAAGAAGCAGAAGAATAAGAGTAACACCTAAAATTTTGACGGCGAAGGTTTCAGAATCGCTTCCATTTATTCATTTCCACTGGGATTTGACTTGCCGGGCACTATTTATTAGTATAGCCTTCCCTCTGCTTGGGTAGGTCAGAATTAAAATTAATCTTATTACTTCGAATTATTCGTATGTTTTCAATTCTGTGATATTCTGTACAGTGTTCTTCCTCTTGCCCATGTTAGTTTCTCCAGCTTTCTACCAATGAATCATCATTCGAATCGAAATGCTTTCCAGCACGTTCCCACTCCCTCTGTTCGAGTGGCTCCTTTTCCCTCAGAGCTGGCGGCAGAAGATGGTCACCATCAGCGCCCTTTTTCAGTTTATTTACTATTTTTTTTTGACGATTTTATTTTAGGCTCCACAACGTGGCCTTCCCCGTTCCTGCTGGCCGTGCGAGAAATCGCGACTAGGGTGGATACGGGTCCATGTCGATCTGAATGAAGGACGAGTTCTCAGAGCACTAAGCTGCTCTAGGTAGTGGTGCGATATTCCAGTTGGACCGTTATGCTCTTTTGCACAATAGTGTGAGGCAATAACCGGAGTCACAGAGGGAAGCATGACGTACCTACATACATTATCCACAATTGCTGTCTGTTATTGACAGGGTGATATTCAGGAGGACAGCGAAAAGAACCCACGCCAGGAACCGCAGATGATGAACGCATGACCCCCCCTTTACGAAGCTTACTTTGTCTACTCCAGGTAGTTTCAAGGGATCGGGCTGCCCTGCCCCTGTTCCTGTTTTTGATTTTAATTTATTCTTACTCGGGACTGCGTGTTGTTCTAGCCGACTTTAAGGGGAGAGGAAATGGAAATAATGCATGCCTTTGACATCGTGCGACATGAGATCTTTCTACGCCAATCAGAATTCCAGTAGCGTTCGATCAGGGCTCTCCTAAACGCAACATTGCCCCATAAATAAGTGCCCTTACGGCTGCGACTCCTTGACGCCAGTCAGACAGATGAGAAACAGCCGACTCCCTCTGAATGGATCGAATTGGAATCCTGGAGAGGAAATAAGAAAGAGAAAGGCGCGTTTGGTAGAATAAGGGTGATTATTATGAACAATAATGTCGTCCACATGGGCAGCCAGGACATTTTACCCTTTTCGGAAAGGGGGCGTTATCAAAAGTGACCAAAAAGAAAAAAAGAAGAAAAGAACAACGGGAGAAAAGCTAATTTCCTTCTAGAAAGTTTCCAATGATGGGGGGAATCGGTAATAACATCAACCCATGATCCTTGACGGGGCTGGGGAACGGACACTCGCACTATTAGTTGCTTGCTCCACTTTCTCAGGTACGTCAGGCGCTCAGGGCATTTCACTCCTCCTACTCCGGAGTAGATTCTCCGCCTCTCTGCCTTTCCTACGAGAGAATGGCAAAAAGCAAAGCACTTCAAACACATTCTAACACTGACTGTGTCATCGAAACCTAAATTCACCGCTTCCTCCTTCCTCAGATAAGAATTAACAAGAAAAATCACAAAACACCCTCGAAACATAATGGGGCCTAGGCCCATTTACCCCTAGTCCTGCGACTAAAACCATTTAGTCCTGCTAGTTAAGAAGGCTACGGCCGTGACAGAGGAGGCTGTGATGGGGGAGAAGGCGTGGAAAGCAAAGGATAGTTCCACTTCTCCTGATCAGAGGGCGAAAATCATCACTCTTTTTATTTCTTGCCCTTTCCCTTCTCGCATTGTTTACCTGAAAGGCATAGTATTCGCAGGGGGGAAAGAGAAAGGAGCGAAGAGAGAACTTCCCGACCTCCATCTCGGCTGTGGATGTACAACACTAACGGACTCGTACATGCATGGGGAAAGGAAAAGAGACAGAAAGGGGAGAGTGGATGTTTACACCGTGCATTTGCCAAGCTAGACCGGGTTGTTCCAGAGACCTTCTAGAAAACCGGATGGAAGGATGGAAGCTGGTCCATATGGGGTCACTAAATAACCCCCCTAAATGCCATGCGGCGATTGATTTGATGGTGGGCCATGCTTGTGCGACGATGATGGATGTCGAAGTACATGTCCGTGGGATGTGTCCATAATACGTACATATTATTATTAATAATAACATTCATTCTGTTTTGTGATTTTGGGTGTTTCCAAAGAAGGACAAATGCAGGATACCATGAAGGCAGACCGACCTATCATGGCCCCTCCTTTGAACAATAGGAGATCTGCTAATATCGTCATTATGAAATCATGTATGAGACGACCAAGAAATGAAAATGAATCCAGGCTCGTTGCCATTCCCCTCGCTCGAAATTTCTCTGCAGAAGTCCGTGTTGGTGGTTGGATAATAAATCCGCCCCACGTTGAGTATCCCTTTTCGGGATTTATTACTATGTATTATTTACGAAGAATTGTTTTTCGAGAGCAACGGCAAGGAGCGGAGGGTATTAATAGAAATCATCATTTAACCTGCTCCTTTTGGTGTTAGGGGCAGGTTTCTGGTGGGGATATCCACTACTTGATGCCCAAAAAAGAAGACAAAATAAATTCAGGGGGCGTGTCGCGGATTGTGGCTGGAGCGTAAACGAGGCGAGAGACTGACAGAAAAACGGAGGCTGCTGCCTGCTAGGGAGAGAATCACTGAAATGCATGTCATTCATTGGCACAGACGAAAAATCTCAGTTCTTCCAAGGCGGGGAAAGCCCTTCTATTTCCTATAAAAGAAACTAGGGGAGGGCCCGCCACCACTCGAGGATCAAGATTCGAATTGCAGCCCTACTCTGGACCTGAGGGTCCTTGCCGTGGTCCGACAGTGGACAGCCTGGAGTGGCGTGTGGGCGATATCTAAACCATCATAGGCATCTCGCAAAGTAATGAACGTCAACAACGACGTGCAGGTTGCATAATACGATTCAGTCAGTGCCGATCTCTTTCTTTTCTTTTTCTTACACCGACTCACCTCAGCCGAACTTCTTCCGAGGAGGGCCCCGCGTATAACTACATTTTTCCAAGAGGGGTAAACATCCACTGCTGAGACTACTTTTGACAGCTACAGCTGAAGAAGAAGCAATGCAAAGGTATTGCGATCGACCACGCACAGCTAATATTTCAAACGCACCCAGGGGAAGCAGCAGGACAGAACGCAGAAAAAGGCTCAACTTCCTCCAGACCTAGGTGCCATCCCAACATCGTACAGCCTGCCCTAGTGCCTACCGAGGTCGCACATGTAGCACCGAAGGAAAAGAGTCGAAGATCACGGATTGGTGTTTTTCATTCCCTAGAAGAGTAAGAGAAGAATCTCTCTCTAGTTAGATCATAGATGCGGACACAGACACAGGCACAGGCACAAGGTTACGTCCCTACCAAGATAAGCAAAGCCATGCCAGAGGGTATACCGTGCTCTCTGTAACTCTCAAACAAGGCACATATCTGTCAGTCTCGCCCCGATCATCCACACTGCACTGCAACAGCATCCTATTCATCTGCACCTCCACCTCCACCTGCAGCACATACCTGCATCATCACACCCCCGAATCCAATCCATTCTCACAACCGCGCAGAGCGCCAGAGAATCCAGAAGAGAGTAGATTAACAAAGTAGAGAGAAAAAAAAAGCAAAGAAGGAGGGGGGGGGGGAAAGCCCCTCCAGGAACCGGCCGGAATCGATAAAGAGATACTGCGGAGCTCTCCGTTGAAAAAACACCTTCAATCCCATGATCACTTCATATCCACGCATGACCTTGGATAGACAATCATATATCAGCCTCCAAATGATATCACTCTGGTATCTGCGGCAGAGCCCAATATTGCACATATAAGAGCAATAATATCATTAATACCTTGATAATTATAATAATCATGGACTAGATCATATCTACCTACAGTGGGACGACAAAACTTTGCATATAGCGCTAGTATCATTCAATACGCTAAGCCTAAATAGGTAAATAAAAACGTGAATCATACAAAATTTGAAGCCATTTAAAACACCTAATATTTTGTATACCAACCATTTGCAGCAATGACTGCCTGCACCTGGTGAGGCATGGTAGTAGAGAGCTTTATAAGCACGCGGTCTTTAATATTATGCCATGCCTTCACTGCAGTATTAATAAGATCTTGAAGCACCTCTTCAGTATCTGGTGCATGCTCTAATTCAGGAGTAATTTTATAGATCTCTTGCTTTATTAATGTCCATAAGTTTTCAATAGGGTTTAGATCAGGTGAATAAGGAGGCCATTTCATAACCTCTACTCCCATCTCTGTAAGAAGATCTGTAATAATGCCAGTATAATGAACAGGAGCATTATCATGCATGAAGATATCTCCAGGTTGAAGAAAATCTGGTAAAAATGTATGGTAAAGTTCACAGATAACCCATCTATTTACACTATTATGAGGTGCTTCAGGATCTCCATCTAGAGGCACAAGACTAGTACAAGTCTCCTCTCCAAAAGCAGCCCAAAACATCTGCTTTTTAGCCTTTCCACAGCGTGTAATATGCACATCTTTGGTATGAAGTTGATCTCTTGGTTGTGTGAAAGTCCAGATGCGTTTTATTCCTTTTTCTAGCTTAACCATGCATTTATCACTCCATTTAACTCTTTTCCAGTCTGCAGGCGTGTAATGAGCGTATGTAAGGGCTTATTTAAGCCTTTTTGTTGCATGAATTTCGAGTAGAAGGGGCCGGCTTAGTTGCTGCCACTTTCAATGATTGAGTTCGTGAAGAAGACGCTGAATAGAATGAATGTAAACAGTATTATCAACAAACTCAGTAATGTCCCGAAGCTTAGTATGGGGTTTAGTAATGGTAAGCTTATATATACCATCTTGTTAATCTTTAGTAAGGCCTCTTGGTCGTCCTGAACGGGGTTTAGAGATGTTGTTTACACGCTCTTTCTCGCGGCGAATTGTGCTTCGAATTGTACCTAAAGGAATAGCTGGGTACTTGGCTTTAATCTGTGTATAGCTCCAGCCAATGCTCTTGAGCTCACAGAGACGTGACCGGAGTTGAGGATCCAAATCCTTGCCTTTTCGAGGCATCTTGAAGACGTTGAATTGCTTCAATATTCATTGAATTCGGGCGACGCGAAGTTTGGGAGTACGTTGCTTCCTAATCGGGTAAAGCGCATACGCGAGGCATACTAGTGCTATATGTAAAGTTTTGTCGTCCCACTGTATATGTAACTAAACCAACCCACCTCTACGGTACACTAACAACCATGATCTTCACTAGTATAAGAAACAATGATTACCGTATTTATCATTTATCAATTAAGTAGAGAAAAAAAAAAGAAAGAAAAGAACGGCACACAGTGGACCACTAATCCTTAGAGCCTTGGACTATGTGAGCATGTCAGCCAGCACCAGCGTGGGACAACACGGACGGGACTGAAAAGTTTGGGACCCATCCATCAACCACGAGGTCCTAGGAGACTTCTAGAAGACACGTAGAACATTCGACAAAAGGGGGGGGGGGTTAACTAGTTAACTACCGAGGGAATATTAATAATTACCAAACTAGGCGGTGGATACCAGCATGGAGTTCCCACGTTCGTTTCAACGCTCCATGAAGTACATAGTATGTACCTAGGTAGTGTGTGCGACTCGGTTCGGAAGTACTAGTTGGTTATATGCGATGTAGGTGCCCAGGAAAGAGAGATTAGGGGGCTAGGAGAGGGATCCGGCTGGGATTGCTTTTTCGTTTTGTAGTATTTTATTACGACTACTCCTATTGATTATTGGATTGTAGAAAGAGACGGGGTTGGATGCAACATGACTGGCCTGAGGATTGGTCCAGGCGCCGAGTAGGGAGGGTGGTGCACTTGGACACACAAAGTCTCAGGTTATACTTGGAGTGTGGAAAATCGCTCAAATATTCAATACCTAAGTCTCAATATCTAAGTCTAGAAAAAAAAAAAAAAAAAAACCTACGAAATTCGTACTCTCGCTGCTACTACCTACTACCACTTCCCCTCCTCATCCATATCCAACCACGACGTAATCACCCAAGCAACATGTCGATACCCCGGCATCAACTCCAAATTATCCTCCCCCATCGGCATCGCCAAAAACTGCTTCTCGTGCTCCCTGGCCTCCACAGACTGCCAGACGTGCTCGCCTCCCTCTGTAACCTCGTACACCACCTCCTCTACCCCATCGGACCGTGCACAATCCACAAACCGCTCCATCTCCGCCCGGAAAATGGGCTCCGCTGTCCCCGCGGACACCCACGTCTTGGGCGGGAGGATGTCCCGCCACGAGCCGCGTTGCGCCACCACCGCCGCAAAGTTCCCGTACAGAGCCCGGCACTCGATGGGTGTGTCCCGGAGCACGGCCCGGGAGAACCGGTCGATGACCTCTCTGAACGCGGCGTCTTGCGGGGTGGCTTCGTTGAGTGCTTGGGTGAGCGCGTCGCTGTGTCGGCGGGGCCGCCCGATCGGGTTGAGATTTAGCCAGGGACTGATGAGGAGGGCGGCGCCGGGTTTGGGCGGGCTGGTGGTGGTGTTGGATTGCGGGGAGAGGGATTGATGGTGGAGCGTGACGAGTAAGGAGAGGATGAGGTGTCCGCCGGCGGATTCGCCGATGAGGTAGAGGTTTGCGGGATCGATCCGCTGGTCGTTGAGCAGCCAGGTGTAGGCGGCGAGGGCCTGTTTGAGCTGGGTGGGGAAGGGGGCTTTGGGTGCGAGGGAGTAGTCGAGAGAGAGGATGGCCATGGCTTTGTTGCATTTCGCCAGGACCTCCGCGATGAGGAGCATTTCGGTGGCGTTTTCGAATGGATGCCCGAGAACGTAACCCCCGCCGTGGAGGTGGAACAGGACGATATCTGCATCCTCGGGGCGCGTGTCGGTGATCCAATACGCGGTGAATTCGGAGGTTTGAACCTTTCGTTTGAGCGGGGACGGGACGTGGGCGTAGCGGGGTGACTTCCATGGAATGTCATCTTTGCGGTTCATGGCCTGCTGGAGGATGGAGATGGGGAGATGGCGGGCCAGGCTGGAAAGGGTCATGTTAGCATCGAGTCCCGAGAAGACGGTGGGTAAGTACAGTGGTCGAGCGCACCCCATCATCAAGCCATGGTGGATATAACCCGGTGTGTCCTTCCATCGAAGAAACTTGCGCTTGCGATACAGGGCCGTGAGGACCGACCAGGGCGCATACACCGTCAGAGCGATGAACGTGAAGCAAAGGTCCCATAGGGACAATTGCAGCTCTGAATTTGGGTCGAAGTCACCCGCAGTCTTGGACACAGATGGAGCCATCCTCGGTCATTATTGTAGGGTGAGGGTGTCTTGGTCTTGGACACTCTGGCCCTTGGAAGTGAATGACTTGACTCTTAAGACCGTCACGGAGGCAGGGCGCCAAGTGCCGAACATCCCTGCGGGATCTTATTCATCTGAACCGGGCATGAAGTCGGGTTGAAACCGACTCCTTACGCCGTACACGGCTGGGTTTCAGTCTGGGGGGGTGAAGTGGGTAGGTTCGTGATAAGCCATTCAAGGCACGGGTACATCTGGAGAGTTGGCCACTTGGCAGGAGTACTCCGTCAGCATCCGACGGGGTCAGAAGCCGATCGGCCTCACAGGATATGAGATAGGCATAGACGCACTCCAGGGGCAAGGATCAACCGTGGAAGCATCAGTTAGCTCCATCCTGGGGGGGCTCGTCATAGACTTCACATTTCCCTTTACGGGATTAGTGCAGGAAAAGGAAAATCACCTACGCAGTCCAAGGTGCAATCATGCAAGACAGACTCAATCCCTCATCATACTTATTAATTTCAACCAGACGAGGAATTTACGGACTCGCTCTTCATCTCTCTGAGAAAGAAGAGTTGCTGGCAACGATTGACGTCGAAATAGCGCACTACACTCTGGAGTTTTGATTAATATTTTGTAGCCAAGCCTTTTCCTGTTTAGCCAAATACCGACGAACTGCAACGTGAAACTGTCCTCGGCCCGTCCTGCTCAACTCCCGGTCTGGTACTTATTATTTTTAAGGCCGAGGGAACCGTCGACCGGCGAGTTATAATATGCGATATTATTCGCGATGACCTGTTCTGCCCCTCTTTTGACCTTCTTTGTGCTCACGAGGCCCGCAGGATCATCGAGGCACACCCAACTGCCTCCAGTATATAGCGCCCCCTCCCCTTTCTCCAGACGTTGAACTGACGCGTCGCTCTCAACCCTTGCGAGTGACGACGGAAATTACGACCCCGAGAAAATGCTGTGATCCAGTACTGTAGAAAACTTCCCCATTTTGTGGGGAACCAATTCTCAATATCGCTGAGGATGAGGTTGGATCTCGTATGCGGTCCCGAGAACCTCTCTCGAAAAGGTCTTAGGGGGTTGAGGACAAAGCGCCTCCATTTGATGGGAGCGACCACCGAGAAACACTCATTATTATATCCGCAGAGAGGTGCTTAGAAAGAATGTAGCAGTCCCCATCGGTACATATTTGCTATGCATCTCCCGGGAGAAGCCCCAAAGCCACTCTCCGTACAATCCTGGTACGACGAGTAGGGGGTCCCTGGCTCAACCCCCGGAGGCTGAAGCATCATCTCTTCTCGTAGATTAAGGGTCCAGATTGTCGGTGCCAGGGGCGTGGAGCAGCCAAACGAGCTAACCCTGCGAGAAAAAAAAATCCCCTTCCTCTGCAGCTTCCATCACACTAGAGAATCTAATGAGACAGCATGAAACGATAAGGTGTAGGAGATTAACTCGCCACTCCCTGCTGTCTAACAGCGATCCCGACCGGTTATTGGTGTAGGACGACCAAAAACCCCAGCTGGGTTCCCACATCCCCCAGGAAGTACCCATGTTCGGGCGGTTTCATGGTCGGGGGGGGGGGGGGGGGGGGGGGGGGGGGGGGGGGGGGGGGGGGGGGGGGGGGGGGGGGGGGGGGGGGGGGGGGGGGGGGGGGGGGGGGGGGGGGGGGGGGGGGGGGGGGGGGGGGGGGGGGGG